>UCOJ01000204.1:0-159833 GCA_900474305.1 Cecidostiba fungosa | reverse complement strand
CTCAAATGGTAGGTCACTGCATGAGGAACAAAATAAAACTTCTTGAAATTCAGGGCCGCACCCCCAACTATGCGTAAAAGCGAATTAATTGATCGAAATGATGGATTCGTCGGAAGATTTTCATCAGTTATTAAATTTAATTTAAGCATTTTGCAAACGAACCCCATTTGTTTACTCTATACATATCTGATATTCCAGTAGGAAAAACAAACAACTCATCGGTGAGCTTTGTTAATGAGGGTGGAACTTGCGCGCTCCGGAATTACACAGCTCCAAAAAAAGTCGTGTTTTCCCCAGCCATCATCATCATCGCCTATATCAAGTGCTCCGCTTAAGTACCGCCTGCAAAAACTTATTTACCCAACAGAGACTTCTTCGCGTTCCGACAGTCTATTCAGTATAGCGTCTCGAATTTCTCTCCGTGTACAAAAAAGCGCCGAAATAACACTTTCTCCAGCAACTCCGGCGTCGACAGTACCAGCAGCCGCAGTAATAACAACGAGGGCCGACAAAAAAACGTACGTGTTATTGCAGCGAGAGCGCCTTCGGCTGCCGATTTTTTCACGCCTCGCTTGCCGTTCATTTTATTTATACATATAACCTGAAGTGTTATATATAAACGTCAGAGAGAAAAAAGCGCGAGTGACAAAAGCGTATACGCATAGTCCGTTGTCAATGTATAGCCAGCAGCAGAGCGCTGTTCGCCCTCTCGTCATTGTCGCGTCAACGAAAACAGGCCGCAACGGCCGCCGTGCGTAAAAAGAAGAGAGAAAAGCCTCTCTCTCTCTGTCTTTATCCTTCTCTCTCTCTCTCTTTCTCGCCAACCAAAACACCGCAGCGCTTTTTTACGTGCGTATGTAGCGTCCCTCTCTTCTGCGCGGCTCTTCTCCTTTTTTTACGGCGAGCGAGAAAAAAGAGGGCGTGTGTGGGTGCACGCGCGCGAAATAAATTTTAAAAGCCCGCGATAAGTGAAAAGAACAATGGGCGCGCGTTTTGCTATGTCTTTGTCTCCCCGGAGCTTTAATATCGTACGCCACTGCGCGCGGCTCTCCGGAATTATTATGCATGAAAATTTATCGAACGCGAACACACATAGAGAGCTAGTGTGTGTGTGTGGGGGGGGGTATATTATATATTATGCGACCGCGCTTGAATAGCAGGAATAATGACGATCGCGTAATTATTGTTGTGATGAAGGAGATTTATATGATGATGACTATGATGAGCGAGGATTTTGATACCGAAAGAAATGAGCTTTGATGAGGATGACGGAAAAAAGAGATTCTTGAGAGATAGAGGAGAATTTTTAAATTAGCTGAGTTTCGCTGTACGCATCATGAAAATGTAAAATTATTCGCGACGAGCTGCCAGTTGCAGTAACGAGATCAAAATCGAAAAATGTAAGCGAGGGGTCGATCGGTGCACGATAATATGCGATGCAAAGTCAAATGGTTTCTTTTTTAGCCTTATGGAAATTTAATACTCGAACGGTAGTTTGCGTGAGCTTGCAAAAATTATTTTCGAGAGAAATTGGATTTTCAGTTTTACAAGTTTTCATCTCATTCGATAAAATGCATTTTGTGGGCTACTATAAATACCGTCGTAAATAACGTGAAAAATTCGACAGAGGTAATTTCTAAATCCAATTACATACGCTTTAATTATTATTAGCGCAGCAAATAATAATGTGTAATTATAGGATTATTGAAATTTATTTATAATATTAGTGCATTATAATTTTAATATCGGTAAATACAGATTCGGTAATCTAAGCGAAAATAGCTATTTGAGTAATTCAATGAATCAATGAATTACTGCTTCAGTCTATCAAACTAGATCATTTCGTTAATTCAATTAAAGCTCCTTTACTCGTACAAATAGCCCAAAATGTATCTCGAAATAGTAACGCCGATTATACCATTTTAGGGCATGCTCTCGGTATGTGCGATAAAAGTGTTAGACCACCTAATTTGGAATTCACTACTTAATCACACTATGAAAAAACAGTGAAAAAACTCAGTAAATATCTCTAGATGTATAAAATTTAATTATCCTGATGAACATGTTCGATTTTGAATGTGCTCAATTAAGTTCAAAAGTTCAAAGGGTCAGTAACAAAACGTTTTATATTTTCAGAAGAGATCGTGAACGTGTATTCATAACGTATCAAGTATATAAAAGATTTCTTTTTTGATAAGGAATTATCGCCATTCCAATTCCAAATTATTTAGTTTCTATCAGCTATAATAGAAAGAAAAAAGTATTTCTTTCGAAAACTTCTCGCATAGCGAGCGGATTGAGCAAAAAAAAATTCTTCAGAAATCACGCTCCGCCTTAATTAATCAAAACATCGCCTACGCTCTGCACTTTGAGCGCGAGAATTCAAATTCTCGCGCTAGATTTTTAATTAGAACACGCAGCTCGCCTGTATCAGCATAAACATATCCTCGTTATCTCGTCGCAGGTGCTCGCCGGCAAAGGAAAAGATTTTGATAAAAGGAATTTTCGCAAAAAAGGCTCTTTGATATCAAAAAGCCTGATGCACTGATTATATATAGCTCTCTCTCTCTCTCTCTCTTCAGTCCGCGCCTTATATACTTTAATCAGTCGCGTAATATTTTCACAGCGGTCGTACTTTATTCAGAATTTAATTAAAACATGCACGAACGGGATTACGTCGGAGGGCATACGTAGCTTCTCGATGAAAAATTGATGATAATTATTTTACGTATGCATTCATAGACATTTGTATTTAATTAGTGATATTTATAGAGATGTTACGAAAGTAACACACTTTATCGTCGTTTGACTCGAGTTTTCGACACATTTTCTCCGAAACTTGATATAATTTTTTAATTAAATTTGCTGCTTTCAAAGAACAGGCCACTCTGACGAGTTCGCGAAAATTAATTAAAACATATTTGTTAACGAGTAACTTCTGCGCGTCGTGTAGCATCAAAGATAACAAGTATACTGTGTATATTAAATTTTAAAAATATTACGTGAAATCGGAAAATCGTAAACAAAATCCGGTAAAAGGTCGGAGTTACAAAACACTACGATACTGCACACGATTTGAAAACAATTTCTCCACTACTGTTTTTTTATATATACCACACCCTCCCGAATCCTCTTTCAGTCCCAGGCAAAACAGCGTCGCTATTATAGACTCCACACATAAATTTAATAGATCTCGTTCTCTCTATAGTAAGTGCGCGGCAACGTCTCCGAAATTCTCCTCCTTTTTCATCCTCGGAATTTCCCCGAGGAAAGCCGTGGCGGCGCGAAATTTGAGCGCTACGACGACACTATACTCGCAGCGGCACGTAGCAACTTTTCTCTCCCGCGGCGCGCAGTCTGCGGAGTGTGCGGTTATAAAATGCAGCGGGTGAAAGAGAGTTTTCAAGGTTCACAGATGACTGCTCGAATTAGTATCAAGACGTAGAATTACGAGAGAAAGCGTTTGATGTTTGTCTTTTTGACGCAGGGGAGAGAGAATAATAAGAGAGAGAAGTCGCCGGGGATTCGGTTTCGGTGAAATTTTGCGGTGTTCTACTGGTGGAAAGTTTCGCGGTGATGAAAAAGGCCGCACGTCGATTACTCGTCAAAGAAATAAGCGAGAAAATTAATTTTCTCTAACGATAAAATTTTGAACGTCACTTTCCTTCGCACAGTAGCTCTAACGCGCTGTATACAAAAAAAAACACAAGTCTCATCCTCGAAATTCGCTATTAGGAAGCAGCAGTGCGCTTCGCTCCGCGACTGCTTATCTCTCAATTTCGCGTATTTTAGCTCAGCTATAATAAAACTCGTTACCTCGTCGTCGTGGAGTCAGCCGGCGTGACTACGCTTTCCGCGCGGAAGAGTCGACTCAAGCTTTGTTGGACTACTGGTGTATACGACTTGCAACGGCACTACTTCTGACTTTCATCCGCAGTTCTCTCTCTCACTCTTGACGACTTTACACTTTCTCGCTTTCGCAGCGTCTTTTATTTTGCTACCCTCTCTATTGCATTGTTATATTCACTGCACTGGATTAAACTGTCTTTGGGGAATATTTATTTGAAAATTACGAAATATCATGATTTTTGTTTTAATAGCTACTGCGACGCGCGCTTCAACTTTGTTCCCGGCAGTATAGACGACAAATAAATTCAAGAGAGTAGAGTTTCTATAATAATCCTCTCCGCGTAGAAAAATTTACAGCTCGCAGGCGCGCATAAACAGGCCGTGCAGCAGATAAATTACCCGAGCGCGTCCCGGTAAACGACGCTCTCTGAGGAAACCGCGCGACGACGACACACCTCTCGCGAAAGGATAACGATAGCGCGGCGCGCTTGGGGATGATTCCAACGCGTTCCTTTACGAGGCGCGCAGCCACCAACGCGACAATGGCGCGGTCGCTATATACTCGCGCGCGATATATTCGCCATTTACGGCTTTCCTCGCTTTTACGAGGCTCGCACGGCCGGAAGAAAAAAATCCTGTGTAGCCTCTTATCGGCTCCCCGACGCCACCGACGACTACTATACTCTTTAAGCAGCGTGCGCGGCAATGGCACACGAGAGGAGCGAGTTCTATACTCCTAATAATAAAATGGAGCGCTCGTCGATTTTACTCGTCTAATTTTTCGGACGACGCAGTAAAAGCCAATGGATGACACGCGCGCGGATCGTTCAATTTGTCGGAGTGCTGCCGAGATAACGTCGCCGCCGCCATGCGTATATATATAGTTTTAGTGCGTGTTTTTGCTCGTCTCGCGACAGAGAGCGGCGAATGATATGACGCTTAATAACGCTAAAGTAACGCGATATTTTTGTCTGGCCACTGAGGCGTCGTAATTTTTTTTTGAAAAATTCGATGATTAGCGCTGCGCGTGACACTAATTAGAACTCGGCATCTCAGCTTTGAAAGAAGAGGGCGCGGATTTTAATTAATTCGCGCCGCAGAGACAGAGAGACTTCCTTATATATTATACGCAAAGGGAAAAACCAAATTAGCTCTAATTTCCCTGACGTCGCAGCTATAGCTGCTCACGGCATATATATATACATAATAGTCACCTCTTCTGGACCCTTCTCAGATTGAACAGGATAAAGGGAGAGCGAGATTTCTCGGTCTTCTTTCACGCGCGACTTTCATCCCTTATCATTTCCAACGCGATTATTTCGATGAAATTAATTAAAGACGTACTCGCGGCCAGTGCCGCCGTTTTTCATTCCTCATTCCAACGACGAGAGCAGACGAGAGAAAAGCGAGAAACTTTGTATAGAACAAAATAAAAGTAAGGCAACAATAGGCGCGCGCGAATGTTCGATGATAATTAAGCGGAGAGCGGCAAACAAAAGCTCGAGCGAAACTTTCTTTTGCGCGCATCCATCAGAAGTATATATACGTATAGATAGACACAGTGTATAGAGAGCAGACTGACTTTCCGGTGAAAACAGAAGTTGCGTTTCAAAAGAAAACTATATCCCAATAGTGTATAGCTATATACACGACGACAGGCAAAAACCTGTATGCAGCAGCGGCGAAGAATAAAGAGCGGAAGCTGCAGCGTCGGCTGTCAGTAGGATAATTCGCCAGTAGACTGCGTCGCCAAGTGTAGAAGACCAACATCAATTCCTTATAGCTCCGATAGCTCTCCTGTGTATATATAAGACAGACGCGAAAGAGAGAGCAAACTCTCCGCACTCACTTGACCCGATTTCGACTTTTCAAACTTATCGGAAACGCAGTTTGCATTGGCTGCCGTTGCTAGGCCAAAAAGTTGCCGAGAGAGAGAGAGAGCTTTAAAAGCTCGCGAGATAAATTCATCGGACCCGAGAGTGAGGGATGAAAAAAGTTGCCGCGGAGAGATTAATTAGCAGAATTCAAGGGAGCGTTTGTTATACTCGCCGCGCGGTGACGGCGGCGGTGCAGGTTAATTAGAGAAAAGTTAAGAATTTTACAAACTGAATTTTTCGAGGGGATACACAGAGAAATTCATCAATCCAAGCGAGTGTATATACGTATACGTGCCAAAAGCCGTATATATACACAGACAAAAGAAAGAAGCCTGTGTGATACGTGTCCGCAGCGTTAAACAAGATTTGCCAAGACGCCGCGGCGGACCGGATGAAATAGGAAATTGATCCGAAGCAGACCGCAGAAAGAGCTCTCTCCTTACATCCTTTTTTTTCAGACAGTCCAGCCTTTCATCGCGGACGCGTTGGCGCTCTTCTTTTTTTGCCGCGGCGATAAATCCCCCAGGGATTTTTCATCGGATTTCCTCCGTTTCTGCGACTCGAAGGCACAGCCAACACACACACACACACACACACAAGCTTCACCTCTGAAAGAGCAGCAGCAGAGGCAGCGCTTGGGTTAAAAAGGAAGGTGCTTGCGGTCCTTTTTCAGCTAACCAAGAACGGGATCGGATTAACGTGCCATAAATCAGGGCCAGCACCGCTGCTGCCGCCGAGAAATTTCATGAACTGCGAGAGCAACCCGCGAAACTTGGCATAGAAGCGCAGCAGCAAGCTTCCACAATGCCGGCGTATATAGTATAGAAGCTGCAACAGCTATATATATATGTTCCTTCATACCCCCGCGGATTATCGCTGTGTTTATAGCCTCGCGCAGAGAAGCCGACGACGACGACACTGAAAGCGAAAAGGAGAGAAGGAGTAGATAGGCGGGGAATTCCCGGGACGCGGACAATGCTATCGGTCGAGGACGAAATTCGCGCCTCTCGAGCTGGTCTTTTGGATTTGCAACAATGCGGGGGAAGAGACTATACGCAGCTTTGTTTTGTTTTCTTCTTCTGCTGCTGCTGCATTGTTGCGTACACGCGCGCGTGGTGATGCACTTTTTTTTCCCCGAAGCTGATTTGCTGCGCACGCGTTAGCGTGACCTGGTTTCTCTCTTGTATGTGTGTAGGTAACGCTCTCGGGACTTTACAATGGATTTAAAAGTGAGTAATATCGCGCGCGGGCAACGGAGGAAGTGCGCGCGCGTGGCTGCCGATAAAAAGCGCGCCTTTCTTTGAGAGGAGGAGGAAAAAGTTTAATTGCTCTCGGGTCCGCTTGTAAATTGTAAAGAAGAAGAAGAAGAAGAAGAAGAAGAAGTGGCCGGAGAAAAGAAACGTAAAACTGAGCAGTTACACGAGAGGAGGCGGCTACGGAACTGTTAATTAGATTATGTACTTCTCTTATATGGGGACAAAGCTCTCGCGGATATATCGTATATATGTAATATAAAAAGCGAATTGACATTTTTTATCAAATGCACTTTACGCGCAGGTGAGCTATAAAACTTTTTCCCGGCGTATAAAAAAACTAATCTAGCGTATTCGCTTGTGCACTGCACACACACACACACGCGTGAGTTTAATAACGATTCCGTATTTATAAAGCAATAACGCGGAAGCTAGCTTCCTGCTCTCTTTCTCTCCGTCATATACTCGTCTCTCGTATCGTTCTTTCGTACGAACGCGCGCGCATATATAAGGGACACGAGGGAGAGAATGGTAGATCTCCAGCGCGAGTTTATGGACCGCGTGCGCGATATGTTTAATAAAAATTTTATTCTCCTCTTTTAGCATCGTTTTAGGCTGCAGAGAGAGAGAGAGAGCTGCCTCTTTTTTTTCCTCGTTTAACTCGGCCGGGAATTTATTAAAGTTTTCGCCGGGCACACAGTAGAGCATCACAGCTGAGGGCAGATTTTCTTCTATTCTTCTTTATACTCGCGACCGGGGAGAGAATGTTTCGTGGAATTGAAGAATTTTTATGAAGAGAAGCCGGGCGGCGAGATCGAATTTAGTTCGGATGTCGTCAGCCCCGGCGAAATAAGTTCTGATGAAAATGGCTCTTTTAGTGATTCAGCGGCTCAACTATTTTCGTATTACACGTCCTGTGACAAGATGGAATAAATTTTTTTTCCGATTCTACCAATTGAGCAAGTTTTATACTCGCCCCCCCCCCCCGCGTGACGCTGTATTCGAATTCGTATATACTAAAATTCGATATCTATTTTTCGAGCTCACCTTTGCACTCATGTCCTCCGGCGTTTTCATGATGTTTCCGCTACTTCTGTGACTGCGTCGATTCTGCAACAAATAAAGATGAGCAAACGTTAGAATCAACCCTGCGTAAAATATTCGTGTGATATGGCTGCGTCGAAATTTCGACTATAATAATCACCCGATAAAAGTCACTCGCTATATAGAAGCGAAACGATTCTCTCTCCCCTAATACTATATAGTACAAGGGGTGCGAGTGAATTAATTCTCGAGCGAGTAAAACAAAGACGACGTCGCGGCGAGAGTGAGAAGAAAGCTTTCAGACTATAAAACCAGCGTGAGACGACGTCTCCCAAAACACGCAAGAAGTCGCTGGCACGGGGAAAGAAGTTTACGCGCCCGAGCATTAGTACGGTAAATCATGTTAATGTCGGTGCGTTTATTATTCAATTTCGAGAATTATGGGAAGGGCCACGAGAGAGAGAGAGAGAGCTTTAAAAAGCGCCGGAGGTGGCTCTCTCTCTCTCGCTTCTTCTTCGTTTAAGGGTGAGTTCAGTCTCGCGAGTTGCGCTCTTTGTAGTGATGCAGTGTATAGCCTACTCTTATTTGTGTTTAGCACACTTTTTACGCGCGTCGGAGGGTTATTAAATTTTTTCTCTCGGCAGAGGAAGAAACTTTCTCTCTCTCTCTCTCTCGTCGCTAATTTGTAATTTAATTTGTATAATGCGCCGATTAAGTTTTTCGCTTTGCGCGCATTTGCATGCAGTTGATATGCCAGTCGAGCAGTTTGTTTGTCGGGCTGACAAATCACGCTGTTTTCGGGGAGAGAGAGTCGCTCGCGAGAGATAAATGATCGCAGATAGCAAATCGTGGGCTTCCGTTCGCTCCGGAATTCGAACGATTCGTTCTCTGCTGGCGACCGCTGATATAATGTATCATCGATCAAAGAGTATCAAGAAGGTCAGAATTTGACTAAAGTTCCACTAAAATTTGAGTAAAAGCTTTTCGAATGCGTCACCTTATCGGCCGACACGTCGTATGAATTTCGAATCGTGCGAATCCCATTTATGTACCTCGTATTTTTCAAACTGACAGATTTCGAATTGCGGTTATTACACATTAGGTATACGTATAGATAAAGTAGTCATGAAAAATAATTGACTATACAGCAGAAAGACCAAATAAAGTAGTCATTCTATTTTAAACACCCATATGCCAGCAATTTCGACAAAATAAGCAGCAGAGCCCCCATAGGGCTTAAATATAAACATGACGAATTGAACTGGTCCGTCCATCGAAGCTCACTTAGAGGCCTCCACGTCGATGCAGTCTCAATTTAGGCACGTCCGTGACCACAACTCATTCGGTCTCACAACATACTCCTTTCTCTCGTATCGTCGCATCCAACCGCTAACAGGGCATTTCTCTCCTTCGACTCCAATTTTTCTCAATTTCCAGTCCCGCCGCCATCCCTCTCACTTTGGCTCGCGAGCAACAACACAACCAGCCACGCGTCTCTCTCTTTCTCTCGCCTATATATAACCTTCAACATTTATATCCCTCTCTCCCTATCCACGCGGAAATCGTAAATTATTTCCGAGTTCGAGAGACGGGCTTAATGAGGGCCCCATTGGGACCATGGGGGTGTACGCGCGGCAGCTGCTACCCCGTGTCCGCGTCAATGACACACACTCTCTCTCTCTCTATCCACTTTTCGAGCCACCGCTACTAGTAGTCTATCTATATACGCCATGTGTGGATTTGGATTTCGGGCTATACGAGTACTCTCTCTCTTTCTCTCTCTCTCGCTTGCGGAAACAATTAAACATCCGATAACTCAGAGCACAGCCGAACGAACGACTGGTTTATCTACGAGTGAGCCCGTTTATACGTAATTTATTCGAGTCTGCGGGGGTTTCTGTGTACTGTATACATAGTGGCAAAAAAAAATGTCAGAGTGAGAGGGAGCTTGCAGGAAGTAATTGAATGTGTACATGTTTGTCGGGGAAAAAATACGGAAAAATCTGCACGCGCGGTCATTCCGCTGCGCAGCATAGCCGCTCTCATATACGTGTCTAGTTTCACTAGCTTGTGTTTTATTCGCTTTTAGTTTTATTTTTTTCGACGACGATGTTATCTGCAGTTACAGCCCGGTGCTTCTGTGTGTGTATATATATGTTTGGAATTTCGAGCGATGCAGCTTGTTTCGCCATTCGGTTTTGGAGTGTACCTATATATATATATATATATATTTTTTTTTTGCCAGTCTTGTTACACCACTTTTACTGCACTCCTGTTTCTCGCTTTGAGCGACACACGAACTTATAATCGATGGATTGAAAAACGTTCGTTAATTTTACGTAAATTCGAATTTAAAAGCAATATATCCTGAATCGAGGAAACTGATAACCAATGTCACGTAAAAACAATAAATAAAAGCCCATATAATACACCTGAAACAAATTTCATTTACAAAAAAAAGCCATTTAAACAAACGGTATAATTCTGTCTCTTCACCGACACTGACTCGGAGAGAGAGAACAGCTAGTACTGCGAGTTTCTCGGCCAAATTCAATTCGTCGAGCGCTCGCAAAACGGTATATCGCCGTGACAAAGCCTCGTTTCCAGTTTCGCCGTTCTCTCCTCTCGCTCTTTCTCTTCTCTGGCCGAAAAAAGCCCATCTGCCAATAGCAAGCTGCGGCATAATAAAATCTCTATCTCTCGCTGGTGGCGCGCAATCAAAATTACATTGTTCGATATTTTCGCGGGCACGCCTGCAACGAAATGAACCGTGTGACAGAGATGAAAAAAAAAAGAAGAAACGTGTCGTCGAAAGATTGCAACTGCTCGCGTTTGGAATTTCAAATACACGCAAATAAAGCCTCGAAGTACACCGGACAACTGGCCATCGTTTTTTTTTCTACAAAATCGTGTACTATACATACACATATGCGGATTCCCTCGTTTTGAAATTTAATTTAATATACAAGAAAAATTTCCAAGCAACCTCTCTCTGTGTAATAAATCCAGTCTCTCTAACGAACGTCTCCTCGTAGCGGCTGCACACCTGCAGAGACCGTTACGGCAAGTATAGTAGTCCTGCAGCGCGAGAGAGCCGACGAACCGTTTAGCCTCTGCACCTGCCGAAAAAAAAACAACGAAACTCTCCTGACTATACCTACTTTAATTCAAGCCCGTCGCGCCTAAATATTTACGCGCATAAGCTCGCACGGCAAATATTAATCGAGAGAGAGAGAAAGAGAATGTTGCGCAAACCACGTGTACCTAATATATATATGCAGCGGAAGCTCGTAAAGAGACTCGCGGGAGGAAGCAATCGAGTGCGCGAGTGAGCGCGAATTGTAATTAAGCGAAAATTCCTCTGCAGTCTACTGCGCCGTTGATATCTTCGAACAACGCACACGTTTGTTAGGCTCAATATTGCTGTGCACGTGTGTGTGTGTGTTATTCGGCGCGCCCCAATTTTCCAAGCGAGCTGTTGGCGTACTATACACTGCAGTAGCAGTCGAGATTGCGTGCGGATTATTTCAAGTGTACGCCGTTGCGGTGGTACATATATGCATGCATTGTCGCTGATGAGATGCTCGCTATATACACGATGGATGGATGAATCTGAGTGATTAAATGTCGGAGGAGGAATGCTTCTTTTCCACTGTGCTTGTATATATGTATATACAAGCGCTATATTATAGCAGGAGCTCTTCTTTGCGAGCGTCGAGAGAGAGAGAGACAATCTGGCGAAATTTGTTTGCACACAGAGAGACGCTGCGGAACGTCGCTTGACAAAAAATTCAATCAACATCAAGGAGCCGACTCAAAGAGTCCGTGTGTTGCTTTGAGCTTCCGTGAGAGATAGAAAGAACTATATAATATTAACTCTGTCTCTCTTTCTGTCGTATGTACATACATATGGTGACCGATACTTGTTTAAAGAGGGAAAAAAACTTAGCGCCTCATTCCAGATTCAAAAGAGTCTATAGAGGGAATAACGAGCGCGCGCGTCGGCGCGAATGCATCTCTCTCTCTCTTCTCGACGGCGCGCTCCGACAAGTGCAATTTTAAGGCGATAACCCGGGGCTTTAAATCGAATTGGATCGCTCGACGGCGGCAGCGGTGGTGGCTGCAAAGCCCGGGGAGATAGACGAGACGATAGTCGACGGCGGCGGCAGCAGCAGCGAGGGGATGGGAGAGAGAGAGACGAGCAATTACTTTTGGCAAAGGATGCGGGCGGGCGTGGGCCCAAAGAGAGATGGAGTGCGCCGCAAGAGAGAGAGGGAGGAATTAATAGAGAACGAGAGAGAGAGAGAGAGCGAAGGTTTTTTTGTCGAGAGAGCGAAGTATAGGGTTTTAGCTTTGACGCTAGCTGTGTCTCTCGACCGTTTGGGATGTTTCGTCGAGTTTTTCGCTTCCACAGGGAGGGGGGGGGAGAGATTTTTCGTGCGTCTGGAGAGTTATATATACTGTATACAAGCCGAAAAATGCCAGTAGGGATCGTATCGATTTCCAAGTTACAATACCAGAAGTTTTGAGAGAGCGAAGAAGGGAGAGAGAGTGTAGTTGCATTGTTTTCATCGGAACAATGCGCTGTAGTATATACAACTACTAGAAATTCGAATTTCGAGCCAACTCTGTTTAACTAACCGTTCATTATCGAAGCCAACGTCAATCTCTCTCTCTCCACACACGAGCGTTTCTCTGCACACGATATATTATATCGTGCGAAGTAAGACCTTCCAGAGAACCGATAAATAAAAAGCCGCAACGGCGGTAGCAAAGTCGGAAAGTATTATACTCAGACGCCGCGGGAGAGCTGACGGAAAAAGCTGCGAAGCGAATACCTATAGCGACGCGTATACACACAATGGGAGAAGAACAACGCGACGAGACGCGCGCGCGAACGGATGTGGAGGGATTCTTGTTTTTGTTATTATATATAACTGTTATACTATACTGTGGGTTTCCAAGTAGTTTACTTGAATTAACCACACCGGCTTCGTTGTTTGTATTATTTATTAGAGAAGACGTATCGATCATTATTGCACTGTATTTCACGTTGAAAATTCAAAAAACAAAGAAGCAAAAATCCGTGTACAGTACATCCTTGTTCCCTAAGGACTCGCGCGTAGCAGCAGCAGCAGCAGCTCCGACCCATCATATTCCCAAACGTGCCAATGAATAGCAAATGCGCGCACACGCATATATATACCTCACTCTCTACTCGAAATTTACTTTACAACCAGCAACGGAGAAGCAGCTCGTATACACAAAGCTGGAACACGCGGGAGAAGAAGTATAGTATAGTCTCTCTACTCGGCTTATACTACAACAGAAGAGAAGAGAGAGTCTCGGTGGAGAGGAGGAAAGTCAAGAGCCGCGAGTTATGATATCGATAAGTCTCGACGCCGCGTCTCCTGTTTTTCGCCGCCAAGTTCTCGCGCGGGAGGAAGTCGGTAGCGCGTATTTACGCGTCTCTCTCCTCTCGGCTATCTGCAGGGAGAAGGAGAAGGATTCTTTCGTTTTCTCTCGCGGGCATGGCTGCGCGCAACTTTTTGTTGCGGCGGGGGATGATTTAACGATGCTTTTTACGCGCGTGAATAATTTGTGCGCGGACGCGGTGCGTGACTTTTTCTCTCTCACTCTCTCCCGAGTATAGTCGGCGCTACGAAATTATGCAGTTTTTTTTATAGTGGCTCATCGCGTAAGTTTCTCTTAAGAGCTTTTAGGGCGCGCGCGGCTGTTCGAGCTTGATACTCTTTATCGAAGCTGCGAAAATATTTTCGCGATTTTCAAAGAGCAAACAACACCAGGGGAAATCGATTTTTACAAACATCGAGTGCAGACATTTCAGGATTTTTTTAAAAATAAAACCTCCCAAAGCACGGAGTCGATGAGAACAATACAGACCGGTACATCTCCAGACAAGTGTAAACAATTTCCGCTCACAGCACTGCGAACAACAACAATCAGCCAGACGAGAATGTAGCAGCAGCAGCTCACACCTCTTTCCCGTAAACAAACCAAGTCTACATCGTGCCAAACAAATCCCCGAAGGTTAAGAGACTCCAGACACACGACTCTGGGGCCTTTGAGTGAGAGAGGACGACGCATCGCAGAAAGGAGAGAACTCCACTTTTGTGCACACACCCTTCTCTCGTGGCGCGCGGCGGGTCCTAAGTGCGTCGTCGCATGCATTACACGCGCGAGAAAAGAAACACTCGTCTACTGCTGTGTACGTGTGTAACTGTGTGTATGCATGTATACTCTTTCTCGGTGTCGGTGACATTGAGAGTCTACGCGAGTGCCTAAGGGATTTCTCTCTCGCTCGTATACCATATATAGATATATATATAGAAGGCACATACAAGCGCGCGTGCGAGGTCCTTTGAATATAGCGAGGACGACTTTTTTCGAGGGTGAAACGACGCGCGCGTTCGTGGATGGATGGCTCGCGAGATTTTCCCGCGAGGGAGTAGGTGCGAGAACGGGTTTTTAGCGCGCAGCGCGGCTATATGGTTTTTCACGGATGACTGCGCCTACGACGCACGCTCTTTGAAGAATATTCGTTTCACTGCGGAAAAACGCGTGTATATTTTTTTTATAGTGATATTAATGAAAAAATCTTGATGCCCGAGTACTGTATACCGCAAGCGCGGAAAATACACGCACATCAAAGGAGGGGGCGCGTATACAACCCCTTTTTCGCGTGGAAACGTTCTCTTTCGCCGTAAACACAGCTGTATACATAGACGTGTACGCGCGGATATATATACGTGCCGGTGGATTCTCAGAAAGCGATCCGCACACTGAATTCGCAAGGAAAATTCACGAATTCCAGAGGGGGCCCCGCGAATCCTCGATTTTTCCGCTCAACCGGCAAAGTTTCATTTGCAAATACTCGGCGCTTGCGAATTTCATTGGAAATCCTCGACATTCCCTTATTCCTCAACGTCTAGATCTCGCGCGCTGTGCATGCCGCCCATTTTTATCTGTCCCGCCTTATACCCCCAGCGCGGAGATCTGTTTATATATCTTACTGCGCTCTGATGCTCGGTGGGGAAGGAATGGTGGAAATAGAACGGATTGATATTGAAAGAATCTTGGTATCTTTACGCTCTCTCAGTTTAATAAATAAATTTCAGAATGAATTACGACGTTCCGCGGAAAAATAATCGGCGGGATGAGAAATCAAAATTAACAGCACTTCTAAACTCTCACGAAGCTCGCAAAAAAAAAGAAAAATTTCATATATACAAATACACACACACACACAGCACACGGAGCCCGAATCTCCCCTGCACTATCTCGAGCGGTGCATTTCTCAGCTGCCGCAGCAGCGGAGCGCGCATTCCGGCGGCGTTCGCTCGGACACGTGTATAGCAACGGCCGCCGGCGTGTGTGTTATTTACTTTTTGGCCGTGTGCATGTGCAGCACGTATATAATACACATATATAAATATACAGACTGTAGCGCGCGGCTAGCTCCTTTTTCTGCGAGCGGTTTATTCCGTGTGAAATCGCGTGCGTTGCCGAGCGACGCTATCTAAACTCCCTCTCTCTCTGCTCTTCTCTTTTTTTTCGACCGCTGCAGTGCAAGAGACAGTCTTTTTCGTTTTTCGGCAGACCGACGAGCAAGCATAGCGTTTATATATGTGCTCAAGGTTCTCACATGATGCTGTCTCCGGCGTTGCTCGAAAAGTGTGTGACGCTTCGCGAATAATCCGGAGAATAAATAGGGGTTAAAGCGGCTGCGTCTGATGCTGTTGCTGCTGCTGCTGCTCTCGTGCCGAGTGTTTTCTGTCCGTTGCGAATTAAAACTCCTGTCCGCTCTAAAGAGTTTGTAAACAAGCCCGTGATATATACGTGCGCGCTTCTCGTATCAGACGTTAAAAAATTAATATTTTTATTTTTATTTCCGTGTTATATAGGTATGTTTACTGTGTTCTTAAATTAGTTTTCGTTTACCCTAATAATAAAATATGCTCTCTTATCGACATGTTGACAAGCTTTTATTTTGTTTACCTCGAACAGCACCCGTGAAATCCTATTTTTTCTCGCAGAGAGCTCCCAAGGCTGATGAAGAAATTAAACGCGCTGAGCCATGAGAAAATCGATTCCTATAAAAATTATCGCATCAAAGCTTTGAGCGATAATCGCGTCTCCTCCGTTTATATACCTACACTTTTTTTTCTCTTATACTGCTCGCGTCCAAATTAGCGTTCAGGAAATAAAGCGGCGTGAATTCAAAAGGCGAAGAGCATAGATTTTAATGAATCCCGCATTTATTCCACGAAATAAACATCGCTCAATGCAGCCTCATTTAAACTTGAACGATCTCGTCAGCTCTGTCTATATAAAGAGAAGAAGAGCAAAAAAAAACCTCGGCGAGACTTGACCTTTCGTTTCGGCCTAACGAACGTATTCGCAGCAGCAGCGAAAAAATAAAAAAGCGACGGCTGGATGCGCCCCAAACGAATGGACTACAGTCGCAGACTGGAATTTACAAGCTCGCCGCGTGTGACTGATGCGTCGCGCTGTGCAGCCGAGATAACCGAACGGATAAAGTATATACGCGAGAGATGCTACGGGGAGATAGAAAGAGAGAACAGGGAGTATGTGCAAGCGCGAGGGGATTAATAAATAGACGGATACTGATGCTGAGTGTGCTGGTAAAAATTGAAAGTTGCTTTTGCGCGTTTTAATGGTTATTGGAAATGGAGCTGCGATTCATCGCGTAATTAAAAAATTAGAGACTGATTTATCGCTGCAGTTTTAATATATACTATACTACTGCACGACGAGAGATATGATGATCAAGTCAGTTTTCAACATTGTTAGCGAGTGTGTTTAAACTATGCAAATGTTACACAAGAGTCGTCTCCGGGTAAATGTAATCCTCAAACTTGGTAAGCAAACATACGTGCGTTACAATACGCTTGTTGTAAGCTTGATAAACTCGGCCGAGTGTAATGCCAGATGTAAAATATACTAAGCTGAGCATATCAAGTGTGATAAGCTGAATACTCGCCGGGGCCATCATTTATAAGCGGGCTTAATTAAGTGTATATATGTACCTGCGCAACACAATATTTATACTAATAGAAAATTCGGCAAAACTAACAAAGACTGCGTAGAAAGACGGACACCAACGCGGGCGCTCAGTTCTGAGAAATCAGGTCCGAGGGGGTGCAAATGTTTGCGATACGACTCGGGAGAGGTAACGAGCCCGAGGGTCTCTCGCGTCTACATATATATAGATCCGCTCTATATATACTCACTGCAGTTAAGAGAGAGAGAGAGAGAGCCGCCGGAGTTCAATCGTACGCGTAATGAGAGCACGCGCGCACTAGCTACCCTGTTTGTATTATATGTATATATATATACATATATATATGTATAGCAGTGCGCTTGATAAGGTCCCTACCCTCTCTCTCTCGCTCTTCTCTTAATTTCGATGTTTATCAGCAGAGTAGAGGCCGGGGGTAATTGAACGATTGTCTTAATGGATTTTATAATGGTTCTGTTACCTTAGCGAGCTACTCTCTCTCTCTCCCTGCGATAATTCCCGGCATTCACTATATACGTGCGAGTATAAACCGCTGGCCGTATACGTGGGATGAAGCGAGAGAGTTTAAATTAATTTTTGCGCCGCAATTTCGCTGGGGCGCTCGAGAGCGCTATACATGCGTATTATTATTATGTAAATTTAAGCGGTCTCTCTCGGCTTGTATCGGTGTGTATGTGCTATTTGATATTCTTCTGATGAGCTTCGTGTAATTGCTAATTTCGCAAAGCGCGCGCATTATATATATATATAACACTTGATCGATTCATCACCGTAATGCCGCGTATATAAAGGCCCTCGGCGCTTATATAAATGCGCTCGTTATTGTTAAAATGTTCAACTTTTCTTTTTCCCGGCGGCTTTCTTCGACAAACGATGACTCTCGTTCAAGTGTATGTATACCTATATATATATCCCCCGGAAATCACGGGCTCGCGGTAAAACCGAAATCACCCCATCACACAGGGCGAACTGCAAACAAGCCGTCCGACAAATCACTCGCGCGAGAGCTTTGATGATCGCACGGGACCGATGAATCCCTCCGCTCATAAACGTGACCCCCGCAACTTCTTGCTCTTTGTTATATCCGCGGAATCGAGTATCGGCCAGGGCTGCAGAGTGCACGACTCTCGAGGCCAATCCACGCACTCGTCTCGCGTTACATCGCTCTTAACGCGTTTATCCAACTACTTTTCTCCGATCGATAATACTCTTGTCTACTCCCCATCAAATTCCTCCTCTTTCTCTCTCTCTATATCCCCCCACGTGTATAACAGACATATACACATACTCGTCGGACGTAACCAAGCGCGAAGAGAGAGAGAGAGAGAGATCAATGAAAACTTATGGGGCGCCGGCGGCTGCGTCCATTAAAACCGCCGGCATTTGTGCTTATTAGATATCGGCGGAACAGTAGCGCTCTCGTAATTGTCTACATCCCCTTTCTTTCGAAATTTCCTATATAGGTATATAAGCGGCCGCTTCTATACTTTCCCGTGCCCGTTTTTTATGTCAATCGGCACGCGTGCGGCCTTCTGATGTTGGCGACGGCCCCCGCATCATATAGTCTGAATCACAATTGAATGAGTATATGCGTATATATAATACGGTTATCTTCCTTTTTCAGCTTCGTCGCTATTATATATATTATATACATGTATATAAGGTCTATAATATTAGGCGGCGGGCGCGTCTACGTGTTTTTGACGCCAGCACATAGAGCGGCGAGTATAAAAACGTTGTTTACGAGTGCGACAGTTGCGCGCGTGGATTCTCTCTACTCTCTATACTTGTGCGCTTGACTTTTTTACGACTGACGGCCCAGTAGCTTCCACAGAGAGGATTAATGGACGACACTGCGACGACTTCCGGTTCCGATAAGGAGTATATAGAAGCCCGACCCAACCCTGCGATGCCGCATTATATATACGTAAAAGGCCGTGTGTGTGTTTGTTGAAAAAGTTATGTAGGCGAATAATTAATCGTATCGAGTGCCGATCATCAATTATACGAAACGGCGAGTTGAATTAATCAGAGCCCCGCTCTTTCGTGCGGTTCTATATCTGCGCATATATAGAAGGACACTTTATAATTTAATAAACTATCCCGTCTCGCGGCGGCAGTCGTACTTTTATTTGTCAGAGTGTACACCGCATTTTTACGAGATGAAACTTTATACGCCGCAGCACACACATTATACTCTTCTCTCGCTTAATATTCTGCAGTCAGCTGCAGCACGTTACATCTCGAAACTTTTGCGGTTTACCGATGAATTTACCGATAAATTAACCCTCCAGACGCGATCGTTGCTTATTAGCTTGATTGCTCGCAAGTATGCGCATACACACACACATATATATATACTGTTATATAGCGATGCGCAGCGATCCGATTTGTAAAATTGGAAAATACGTCAGTAGGATGCAGTGGAGGAATCGCTGCCAATTGCCCCCCTCGAGTGGTGGATCGTCTATATAATGGTTTCGGCAAACACCGCAGTTTTGGCCGGGGCACGAAAAATTCCATCAAACTAATTGATGCGTCGAGTGGTCTACTCCTTCTATACTGGGCGGCCGCTTCGAGAACTGAATAAATATATCCGAATTTTTAATTAAAAACTCGCGGTATATACGTAAACCGATTTTCCCTCGCGCAACCCCGAATATATTTAATAATTATAAAGTTGCATCAGTCGTCGTATATTTTCGCTTGATATTCCGCTCGACGAGTATTATATATACGTCCATTTATCCGCGGAACGACGATATTCCTGTATGATAAGCGTGTCCTCGAAAATTGCAGGATCGTTCCGTGTTCTCCGCTCGCGCGCATTCAACGGTATCAATTGTGAAAGGGAGAGAGAGCACACGCATATATAGCCTTTTGCGTAAAATCGAGAGGGAAGCTGGGGGTCGTGGTATAGTCGTCTAAAGCGAGAGATGAATTCGCGGCGTACGGTAGGGGACGACGCGAAACTCTTCCATATATATTGTATATATAGAGACCGATTCGCTTGACCCTTTTATAGCAAAGAGAGCAAGAGAGAGAGAGAAAGCGATAATACGGCAGGTAATTTCCGGATGCCCGATACACACGTCGTATATACACAGGCTTCGACTCTCGGATAATCGAGAAAAACGGTGCGAGAGCTTCTGATACTGATGAATATAGACTCTCGTAAATACACGACGAGTCATGTGTACGTGTATATATATATCTATCTGCTTTCGCGCGTATTCAGGCTTAATGTATTAGCATATGCATTCACATTCGCGGCTGGACGGCTGCAGGACTGCCAAAGTTTATGCGACGTGTAATTGTATGTTTATGCGGGCCCGCACGTTAGTGTGAGTTACGGCTAGACTACTACTGGCCAGGATACCAGGCATTATGTGCGCGTCACGCGTACACGTCCTCCACCTACACATACATGTGTGTGTATATATATATAACGTATAGTCTCTACTCTCGTCATCTCCGCTCGGCTGCAGTATAGCAGCGATCGCGCGAAATTCATCGGATTCATTCTCTCTCTCCCTTCCTCGTACATATAGGTATATACAGCTATATATACATGCTGTGTTGTGTGTTGTCTGCGGTACGGCTGCGAATGCCCGGCGTCATCAATCCCGCTATGAAATTCCCGCGATTGCACTTCCCGCCGCGTAGTCTAATTTTTGCCGATTCACCCACGGAAAATTCAGACGAGTGTGTATAGAGCTCTCGCGGACACGGAAGCTGTTTCATTTAGAGCAGAGGCAGGCAGGCTCGTCGCTCCTGGATGAAATGTCATCGTGCACTGCGGCGTTTTGGGTTAATGGATTTTGCTCGCACGTGTGTGTATATCCTTCGTTTCAGACTATAATACACGACTGAATGGCTCGTAATGAGTATCGTATTTATACGTGACATTACGAAAACTTACGTATCTGCACCCTCCCCAACGATAGAATTATTATTTTAGACCCACTGCACTGTCTCTCTCAGAGAAAGATAACAATTTATAATCCCTCTTTTGGAGCATCATGTAGATGCGCGACGACAAAGCAAATCAGGATCGCAAAAAAGAAAGGGTCGCGATTCTCGCCAACAATGGACCAGAGAGAGGCTGTATTGTCCGCATTGAAATGTACACCCCGACACACGACAAGAGAGAGAGAGAGAGAGAGAGAGAGAGAGAGAGCATATAGTGTGTAATCGATAAAAGAACAAGCCCCCACGTGCTGCGGCGAAAACGAACGTCTATTCTCCTCTCTACAGGGTAACACGCTCGCGGCGTGATCCCTGCACCTAATCGCAGTTTACGCCAAGAGTTTAGGATAATAACATGCGCGAGCGACGACCTTTTGTGTAGCGTGTCCGGCGGCCCCTCTCTCGGTCGTCTCTATTGTAAATGAGACTGCTGCCGCCCGCGCCGTTGCGGCTGATTGCAATTTACAGGAAAATGGAAATTCGAACGCGTAAAGTACAGGAGAGGAGGGAGAGAGGATTTCATTTCGAGGAAGCGGACGACGACTATATAGAAACTCTGACCGCAGCAGAGAGAACCGGCGGGGGATTTTGCGAATATCAATCGGCCGGCAGCAGCAGCAGCAGGAAAGTCGTAACCAAATCCAGGCGCGATCATCAGGACTCTGGAATACCTATATATACGTATAGGAAAATCTCCAGGGGGTTGTAGTAGTAGTACCGGACGCGTTTAGTCGTGATGTCATTTGTGACGGACGACGACGACGATTTTTCTCCCTGTACACTCGAAGATCGCTGAATTTCATTTGCGAATCGTGTGGAATTGGATTGAAAGAAGGCCTCGCCTCCCGAGAGGGAATTTGCGGTATCTGCATCCTCTCTCTCTGCACTCGAAAATGTACTGCAGCAGTTTCAACGATTGGGTTATCCTGCATTTCCAGCATCGTCAGGAAGGCAAAAGCTCGTTGATGCACTTTTCCGCGCGACGTACAAAAAATCACGAAGAAGAAACCTCTCGGAGGAATCGCGGCGCTAATTAAAAAAGCAAACTCAACGCGCACACAAAAAGCACTCTCATCCCTAATATATATGTATACGCACACGCGACACTTGTCTCGTCGCGCCTCTCCCCTCGTAGGGATGCGGAAAAAACAGACGGCGATATTGCTATTATACGCAAAGGGGGAAAACACGCGCGTCGGGAAACAGGAAAGATGCTAAACAAGTCTCCGAATTCGCGTCTCGCTCGCTTAGTCATAGGGTCGTCGTGCTGTTGGGGAGAAGTGCGTCATTCGAGGCACACACAAAGGCGGAACGAATACAATGCGCGCGTATACACGCGTCGCGCGAGAGCTACTATGCAAATTTCCTAGAGCGCGCGAATTGTCATAGGAGAGCTTTATGGGCTATTTTTTTGTTGTCTGTATGTGTGTTTTCCAAGTGGGTCGAGGTCTCGACGACTTACGTGTGTGATAGGACGACTGCGTGTGTGTGTGACTCACCTGCAAGAGAAAAATAGAATTTCGTTAATTAGAGCGTATGTAAAGCAGATTCTGGTGTATGGATTAAGGATATTTTATATAAATATACGTTATTACTCTCGATCTCGAGTTGCGCTAATTTGATAAAAGACTCGAGAGCGAGGTCGTTATTATAGCAGAGAATAACCGGTATCAATTACCCTCTCGGATGTTTATTCATAACCAGAAGGGGAGGCGGCTGCACATCTATCTCCCAGACGCAATATATTCAAGGCCTCTCTCTCTGTCGGTCTCTACCCGCAAAAAAGGCGTGTGCCTTCAACAAATTGCAAGTAGGCTTCGTTATATGTATATACGCAGTAAGTACTATTATACGTTCATTGCAGCAGCAGAGCCGGCTCTCTCTCTCTCTCTCTTTGACCGTATTACCGGCGGCAGCGGCACTCGGAAGGAGCGATAACGATCTCACGAGCTTACGTTAATTACCGTAGCTCTCTCTCTCTCTCTCTCTGCCGCTACCTATATTTATGCCGATGGATTCCGATCGAATCAGCTCTCGCGACTTGCAGCCCGCTCCAGCAGCTATCTCCTCGACGTGAAAGCGTGCGCTAGGTGTACACGCACATATATACATACACACACACACGAGTGAGCGGTAAGTAAAAGCCGGTGTATATATATGTATATAGAGAACGTGACCCCGGCGTATCGATATAACTACTTAGAGACTGTGCAACGGCGGAACACACACTCGGACGTATATATATACCTATGTATATGTATATACACGTACGCGCTACGCGGGTATATAACCGGAGACGCGTAAAGCATGCGTAATGGACCGGCAGCGGGAAGCTGAGTAGCGCACCGGGGAATTAAAGAATTATTTATTGGCTATACGCGGGGAGTGGCCTCTAATCTTTAATCTAATTACCCCGGGAACTTCTCCCCGGATAAATAAGAATATTATTCCGGAGAGATAGAAGCAGAGAGTTGTCTGATTGGGCTTATGCTTTATTGATATTGGGGGAGGGTAGTTTTCCGGATACATAATAACAGCGGATTTATGCGTCGTCGTCGTTCGGAAACTCACGTCCTATTTTGGTATGAATAATATCAATCGACTAATTAGTGGAGGAATCGCCGAAAGCTTTCTTCGAAGTTGCTGAAGAAGAAAAGCTTGGTGTGCACAGCTACCGTATATTATATTATGATCGCGGCAACGATCGTGTCTATACGTATACACTACTGCACACACTGCATTCTCTCTATAAAGCGTACTTAGCTACATCTCGATAGATATCGGATAGAATGATACTCGTACCAATTTTCCATCCCGTATATCGCGCCACTATCTCTCCTCTCTCCACCTCCTCTCTCTCTCTCTCTCTCTCTGCGCTCTGTCTATATATACGCCATTTGACCTAAGAACGCGCGCCGATGGAGAGGAGCGATAAGTTTCTCCTCTCTACTTCGCTGCCGACTTCCTCGTCGGAGGCACGTAGGAGCTGATGCCGCTTCGCGAAAAAGGAGAGAGAGAGAGACAGAGAGAGAAGAAAAGTAAAGGCTACACCAGCAGCTTCAGGTGAATCTAGGCTACATACACGCTATTCTCTCTCTTATACTTCGTCCTCGCAGCAGCAGCGGTGGAATGAAGAGAAGAAGTAGACAAAAGTCGCGAAAGTTCCGAGCTAGCGAGTAGCTTTGTCGAGAGTACGATGATATGTACGTGCCCGACACTTAATACACGGAGAGTCGCTTCTCCTTCTGCTGCATTGTAGTGAGAGAAAATGAGGACGTCGACGACTTTCCTCCTCCTCTCTCTCTCTCTCTCTCTCTCTCTCTCTCTCTCTCTCTCTCTCCTCCTTTGTTATTTCGAAGGAAATGAGCAATAAAGCGTTTGCTCGCGCACGAATTCGTCGTCGGCTTCAGCGCGAGTTATTTTCTCCTCCAGAGCGCTTCGGAATCATGCGCCGCTGCTGATTGAATTCGCCCCGCTCTAATTCGCGACGAATTTCGAAAGACGGAGTACAGAGAGAAAGAGAGAGGAAATACCGAGACTCCACGTCGCAGGATTAGGCTGCTGCTGCTGCTGATAGCGCAGTGTCTGGATTTACGAGTGCAAGCTGCCGTCGAATAAAATTGACGACGGCTGCTACTGCAGTGAGTATATACGTATATAGTCTCGATGGATTTGAATTTTATGGAGACACTTGGGGAAGTTGGGCCGCTGCAGTTAAATTCTTAATCAGATCGAGAGTTGTGTGTAAAACGCGCCTCGCAGAAAAGGTTTATCGAAACGCGGGGATCTGTGTAAAAAAGAGAGAGAGAGAGAGAGAGAGAGAGAGAGAGAGAGAGAGAGAGAGAGAGAGAGAGAGAAAGCTCGATGATGATCGACCTGGTCCCCGGGAAAGTACGTCAGGCAACGAGATATATAGAGAGGTATTATGCAAAGCGATCGTGTGTCCGAGCAGAGATTATTATTTGTCCTCCGAGTCGACTGCGGCATACTAACGAGAGACTATAATACGCAATTAGGCCCGAAACCGACTACATAAACACACAGGGTCGACATTAAAGATTCCATCGACGTACCTCTCAAGATCCTCGGGGGCAGAGTGTAGAACCAGATTTTTCACCGGGAATGAAGCCGTCATCGCTCTGTTATATTTACGAGAGACAGAGAACAAAGCATTAGACTCGAGAGAAAAGCTGCCGCTGTCGACCTCGATCTCAGCAGCTGCAGCAACACAGCTGAGGGCGAAACGTGCCTGTCCACGCGGCCGATAACCGAATCGCGATAAAAGAGAGATGATATCGAGCGAGGCAAGTGGCCACCGGGCACACCATTGACCTATACCGAAAAATTAGGTTGATTTACCTTCGTCGAGGAAAAACGTCGTCGTCGTCCCCTCATATACCTATATCTGTATATATACAAAAGCAGCCGGCCTGTACGAGATAAGCATCTCTGTTTGATGGCCGTCCCATTCATGCCGAAAAAGCATTTTGCGGTGAAAGAGAAGAGACGAGCCCATCGCACTTAAGTAATACCGGCACACGCGCGTGGTTGCGGATGATAATCAAGCGGGCGTCGATCAGATATACGCGTATAGGTATATAGAGATAACAGCAGGCGGCCGGTCCTATACTGCTGCTGAATTAGGACGTACGTTCGAGGCGCGTACGGAATGGACGCTTGGAATTTCGCGAAATGCCGATACATACGTACGTCTATGTCTATATATGTTTTCGATTAGGTAATTATAAGCTTTCAGAGTGAATTTTACTTTATTTCTACTCGAATTATTCGATTATAACGTAGTGTGCCACGATCGGGAGGTAAGACAGAGGGATTGTGCTCGGCGTTTTGATTGGATGCCAATTTAGTCGGAGGAGCGCATGTTAGCTGCATCAGCAATATATATAGACGCGCGATGACTTAATCGATAATCCAGTGTACCGGGGGCGAACACGCGCGCGCTGCCCTGAGAATTCTGATTTGATCGTCTTAGTCGGCTGCAAATCTCCGAAACGCGATACTCCATAGCTGCCAAATCTTGTTGCGCTTGTATCTATTACCGGCTGCTTATTACCTCGGAATATATCGTTATCACCTTCTGCGTGTATTATACAGGCTCGATTTCAACAAGCCGAGTACATATATAAGTAGCCGATTACGAATTCACGCGGCGGCGACGACGGCGATGAAAATCAAGGTTTCCTTTCGATTTCCTCGCACCTCGCTTGGAATTCCTATGAGGATTATATTATACATTACACTATACGCCCCCCGCATATTAGCATCGGCTCTTTTCCTTCATTATAATCACATGACAACTCTATCTTTTTGTGTGTGTGTAATTGTGTATATTCAAACGAGACTCGTTTATACCTGCGCGCGTCGAAACGCTCCCACGTCTTAATCATATATATCCCTTGACGCATTAATCACCATGCTAACGAACGAGTTATAAACACAGACAAGTCCGCGTCTAATTCAAACACCAAAAAACTCTCCACCTCGAAATCCCAACGCACACTATATCCAGTCCACCATCAGTATAGCTACAAAAACAAGCGGCGCTCCTCTCTCTACAGAAAAACAATTACGACAAGGCAAGCCATAGAAAAACGCAGCCAAATAAAACCATTTGTCTTGTCGTTATATACCATATACTCAGCGTACACACACGCAGGCACACTTATAATACCCCAGCAAAAATTTCAGGCATCAGCCGGCGGACGTGACGTCATCGGTCACGGCTCGCTCGCGTGCACAGCAGCAGCGTTATATACATACTCGGTGGGCGTGTGCGTGTGCGGACGTGGTATAATAATATCGGCTGCGTGCAGAGCGCGTATATATACCTATACACGTGCGCGTGAACGCGAGGGGCCCCTCTCTGCTGATGGTGTACGACCGGATTTTCCGTTCTCTCTCGTTCTCCTTCTTTTGGTTGCCTTTTTTCTCCACACACTGCAGCGCATGGTATAGCTGCTCGAGAATCCACTTTTCTCCTCTGTGTGCGTGCAAGAGTCACTCTCCTCTCGTGATATATATCGCCGTGCGCTGAAAGAAGGAAGGCACGACCGCGCCCACCTTGCTCCCTGAGCTCGCGGATATAGCCACTGCTGCTGCTGCTGGTTATATGGAGTGAAAAATAATATCTTCGGGTGCGAAGTGCTTTTTCGACGAGAGAAGAAGAAGCGCTATGTCGACGACCTGTGTTTTGCTTTCGAGGCGTGTGTTATTACGTTTGAATTTTAACGCGCTTGTTTATACGCGCGCGCTTTGGATTTTTTAATTAAGAAAACTCGTTTTTCAGCTCAAAGAGACACGCCGAGATTACACCGTTTTAAATCAGAAAGCGGGCAGCGTTGAAAAAAAAAAGAAATTCCGAGTGCGGCGTCTAAGACGCAAGAGAAAGAGAGACGGCGATGGTATGATGTTAATATGAGCGCGTGTGTAATGTGTATCCAGCGCAAAGGCGGTACGCCGGAAAGGAAGTGTTTTTTATGAATTGCAACGGACTGTGGAGAATGAGTTTTAGCCGGGAGGTCGCTTTGAAAATTCGCCCTTTCGTCCCTCTCTCGTCTCGCTTTTTGAGAAAATACTGTCTTCAATTAAACGCGGTATGCAGAGGCCCCGGCCTTTGACCGCCGAGAGAGAAATGTAATATACCGCGCGCGAGCATACGCAAATTATCTTATGAATAAACAATTTATAAGCGAGGAGATAGCGAACCGCCCCGTCGATTATAAGCGCGTATATACGCCGCTATTGACATTCCATTATGAGTTTTATTTATACTGCGGAAGAAAATGGACAGAAAGAGAGAGAGAGAGAGAGAGAGAGAGAGAGAGAGAGAGCGACGACAGCGTCGTTATTCTTCTTTAATAAGTGTACACTTTGTCGTCGCCTATGAAAACTCGCGTTTTATCGGAGCCGAGGAAATTTTCTTTTACGTATTTCTGATCACGTAAAACATACTTTGCATAACTCGCACTCTGGTGCGCCTGCGCCGTCATATACGTGTATAATCTGGAGCGCGTTGAAGAGTCAACAAAATTGCTTTAATGGAAAACACGTTCCTCTCGCACGTTTGGCTTCTCGTCGTCCTCGTCGTTGATGTAGACGGGAATCGGCTTTTTATAATGAATCAGCGATAAATTTAATTAAAGGCACGACGGTTTATAGATATTTTTCAGCGTCGGGTGACTTGATTCTTGCGCTTATTAAACCACTCTTGTGTATATATACATATAGATAAAAACCGTTGAAAATCTATCAGGATTCAATATGATCCGGGCTGGACGATGAATAAAATTAATCGCCTGGCATGCATATAGAAAACGCCCTGCACGAGAGAGTATAACAAGCTTAAATTGCAATTAATAATTTTTTAAACCGTATATAGGTACTCGATTTAATACCAAATTGATCCTGTGCAAGGCATCGCTGCACCATCGAGTTTTATTAATCACTCTCGAAACAAAAGTGATTATATACATTTTCCAAGAATTTTAGATTTAAACATTCAAGCGCACGTATAATATAATGGAAAGAGGATTTTCGCTATTCGAATTTCACTGCTCATCGATTATTGCGCAGATCTTGAGAATTAATTTCCCCGCGAAGAATAAAAGCGGCGTTTTGCTCTCTGCGAGTTAGCGCGCCATCTGTTTTTTGTTGTTCTCCAATTGAATATCTTCAATAAGACCCAAACAAAAGCTCCCCCTAGAATCGATATATCGGCGCGCCAACTGTTC
The DNA here is from genome assembly GCA_900474305.1 of Cecidostiba fungosa. Taxonomy (NCBI): domain Eukaryota; kingdom Metazoa; phylum Arthropoda; class Insecta; order Hymenoptera; family Pteromalidae; genus Cecidostiba; species Cecidostiba fungosa. Next base: position 131,026 of record UCOJ01000204.1, on the reverse strand, counting down.
CTTTTCGCGCTTCGCTTCTCGTTTGCCGCATTCCCACAGAAAATAAAATACAAAACGCCGAAAAAAGGAGGTATATACGAAACAAAAGCGCGCGCATGGAAACGGATGGAGTGAAAATCGGGGCTTTGGCGTCAATCATTATATCTCTCGCCGCAAGGATTTATGCATCATTCATTAGCGATATAATTCGCGTTTGGGTTCAAATGTTGTAAATATCATGCCGCGGAAAAAAGTCTGCTGCTCTCTTCCGGAAACGAGAGCACAGCATACATTTTTTTTTTTCATTGGAACGAGAGCTGCTGCATTAAATTATCACCAGTATAGCGAGTGGCTGATTTTTGCGCGACGTATATTTCCGACGACGAAAATATGGATTCTCGGTGAAATTGTACTTTTTGAGTTTGCAATTCAGATGCCCGAGACTTTTGCAATGATATATATTTCATGCGACATGAAATATTTCCCGCGCGAAATAAACGATTCCTGAATTCGAATTGCACTTCCGAATTACTCGCTTTTTTACGTATGAAGGAACGTCGCGCGGAATTTACATAAATCTGTGTGAAATATACGAGTGGATCACGTAAAGCTTCACGAGAGTTGACATAAAATTTACGCCGGAAGTCACTTTTATATATGCAACTTTTTTCGCTCATGCGCCTTCGAAGCAGCTTGTGTACTTATACCAGCAAAGTCGCGCGCGGGATCAATAACATTATTTCTGTCGTTCTCTTGTGCCTGAAAGCTACAAAAATACAAGAGCTTTCAGATTGTTAAAAGTTTCGCTTCGAGCGCAAAAGTAATCTATTTTGTAAGTTTTCCAAATGTTTTCCTGACGAATCGATCTCTATCCCATTTGAAATATGAAGAAAATATACGACAAAAAATTTTATTCCATTTTTCTAAAAATCATCCTCTCTCACTTTTTTACACATCGTCGTGATCTTTATTGCGGACCCCGTTTAATGTAAAACTCGTTACTTCTCCCGCCCTTTTCAAAATAATTTCCAAAAGCATTTGAAAATGAAATTTCGTTTCTAAAAATCAGGTTAAAAACTCTTTTCGAGGTCATGTTTATACGGAACTCAAGCGGCGTATACCGCACCTTTATATAATATTATCGCATCCACACACACCCTCATCCATTACACGTTCACACAAAAGCGCGCGCTTTTTTAAAATTCCGGTGTGACCCAGAAGCACAATTTCTGCGAACGCCTTCATCAGCCACCCCATAAAGCACTTTTAATGCGAGAACACATACCGCACCCGGACAATAAAAAAGGACGTTCTCTCTCTCTCTCTCTGGGACAAATTAGCGTCTCTGACAAATGACTGGAGAGCTGTGCCAATATTGCCGGGACATCCGCGTCACTTAGAGCATTTAGCGTGTGCCGTGTTGATCACTACGGCCAACTTTCATTCGCATCCTGTCGCCATCAGTTAAAAATGGATTATCTTCCGAGTTTGAAAAACATAATTACGACTCGCAGGAAATTATGCAACGTAACTCCCGGGGTGTATACACAACGAAATCATAATATCATCGCAGCTGAAAATAGTTGATTGCATCTATAATTATATGTACGTCAATGGCGAGCTGCGGAGCAGAGAGACGACTAAATTTTCGAGCGTCGTCGCTGCTGGGTTAACTTCCTGCCTCGAGAATTTCGAAGCCTTAATCACCGGTCCGTTAAATTAGTTCGTCACTCCGAGAGCATTCACAACACACGTATATGTATGTATATACATTATACACGTACATACGTACACTGTTGTGAATACTTTTCTTTTGAAAATAACTTTACAAAATTTTGATATTTTCAAACGCTGCGAGAGCGAGTTAAAAAATTCGTTACCCAGAAATATCGTCACAGGCAAATTAACGTAGCTCCTGGGGCGGAAATTTGATGGAATCGACTTTTGAAAAAAAATAACACTACCTTTTAATTAAAAATTCGTTTTGGATCCTGCTTGTCTACGTGGTATATAGAATGAAAAACAAATTAATTTGCTCGACGAACGGAAATATATATTAAAAAATCCCGTACGAGTGTTTTCCAATAAATGCTTTCAGTGCGGAGAAATAAAAAAAAGACGAAAAATCGCGGGCAAGCTTTCTTTTCAGCAGACTTTTGCCAACTCTCATCAGTATCCCACAGCGAGCCTGGCATTCACGTAATCCCCCTTATTTATCCAAGAGCCGGTCTATCTGCGCAAAAAAAAAATAAAAAGAGACCAGCAGCATCAGCTATACCGATCGCTTGCAGCTTTTAAATTTTTCACGCGGCTGCAGTCGAGAGTCTCGCCTATATTCTAATGGAGCGAAATTTATACACCGCAGTTTCCGTGCTACGTGTGTTGAGCCGCAAAAGCGCATGAATTTTCACGCTCTCGGAGCATTAAAACACGCTCAAAAATTTCTCTCCGGCTTGCTTTCGACAGTACCGCTACATATACGCGCGGCGGTGCTGGGCGCACACAACAAAGCCGTATTGTTTGCAAATGCTATCAAAATCGAAGCTGATTAAATTTCAGCTCGCTCTCGAAATTCGATTCGATTAAATTCCATTATATGACCCTCACTCGTGGGAGAATCGCGTGTCTATATCTGCATCACAGACGGAAAAGAAACAAAAGCGAGAAACGCAAATGAGGATTGAGAGAGGGAGAGAGCGAGGAAGAGCGAGGAAGCTGTCCTGGCGAGCGTCAATCTCGATAAAAGCGATTATCGAAATGTCGCTAATGCGATTTCACGCGGTCCGCTCGATTCCGGCGGCTGCAGTGCGCCGGAATGCCAGAGCGTTAGAGAAGAGGATCGCCAGAGGTATTGTCGAGTTTCCGAGGGATACGGACGCTGGACAGCCGAAGCCAGCGATGGACGTGCGAAATTTTACGGCCGCGTATATTCCAGGGGATATATACATCTACTCTCTCTCTATCTCTCTCTGGGCAGCGATGACAAGTGGGCTGAAAAGGCATTGTGCGGCTTGCAATTAGGTGGTCGGATGTGGATCGCACTGGTGGAAGTGTCATTCAAGGTGGTGCATGTAGCTGGAATTGATATTTCTAGGATAGTTTCACGGAATCGATGTAAAGGCAAAATCATCGTATACAGCATCCTATTGAACGCTGAGGCTGCGGAAAAAAATGCTGTTGAAAAGGGCGCGCCGTAACATCCTGAATCGGTGCGAGAGAACGAAGCTTTCCAAAATCTCTCTTCCCGCAAACACACAAAGGAACAACAACATCAACAAACCCCCAACAAGATCCATATCAACTCTCCATAAATCGAATCTCTGATGTGTGTGTATACGTACACACAGAACAGGCAAGAAGATCTCTCTCCAGTGAAAAATCAAACGGAGAGAACAATTCAATCAGATCCAGAGCAAAGCGCGCCGTCGTCCATCAGTCACCGAAACTCTCTCGGCTATCCCTAATTTGTTCCGCAGAGGCTTCGCGGATCCCGATTCCGCGGCTGAGGCCTTTGTCGACGCCGCTCATCTCCCACGTCCATCGGTACGATCGGCCGCGACGATAAATTCGTCTCGTCGGGTCACAGAATTCGAGGGTCAGAATCGCGCGCGGCTATCTGCACTCTCTTCCTCCCTCTCTCTCTCTTTTGTTCCCTCGTATACCGGACATTCTCTCTTTCTCTCCGGAGCCTTTGAGCGTCGAATCATCGGCTTTTCCGAGATGCTTATCGCGCCTCTGCGTAGTTTCTTTTTTTTTCGAGGGGTGAGACCGCTTTTTACGCTGTTTTGCGGAAATTGGACGGATCCAGTGATGATAGGGGCGAGTGCGCGCATCTCTTCTCTTTTTTTTCACGGTAAATTTGGGGAACAGGATTTGTCTCTTTATTTGTATCGATATGGTTTTGAGAGATAAGAGTAGAGTAGTATAGAGGGGCTCGTTGCGAAAGCTGTGGGTGTAGAGGAGAAGATTCCATTAGGGGAAAAGTGCGTGGCCGACTTTGATACGGCGGAGATTAATTTAAAGCGGATAATATACACGCGATGTTGATACGTCGTTTCGGTATATATGCAGTAAACGTCGCAAAGGCTGACGTTATCTCGAGATCGTCGATCTGCGGAACAAATGGATCGTCGGTGCACGGGCTGGAATAAAAATCCTATTTATTTATAACAACAAAGGCGCAGTAGATCAAAGCGGACTAACCAGCATGAAATCGCGCATAAATCCTCATCGTTATCGTCAAAACTAAAGCGTGTAATCGAACGAGCCGAGGAAACAACCAAAAAGAAGAAGAAAAAAAAGAAGAGAGTCATCCCTCAGTAATAAACTTGATTTATCACCTCGCCGACAAACAAACGAAGCGCACCATCTGAGCAGGAGCAACAAAGAAAAGCAGTTTAATCGAATAATCCCGAGATCTAATAATAAAACGTCGTCGGAGTTTTAACACCTGCACTAAAAGTCGATCGACGTCTCCGCACGCCTCACGGGACAAATTGGAGCAATGCTTCTATATATACAACACAGCTCTTCCATGATATGACAAATAGCAGAACGGCGCCGACGGCAGCGCTGGCGGATCAGCTATGGAATGCGAGAGAGAGAAGGAGCCGTCGAGGCGCGCTCGCGGGAAATATGTCGATATACGAGAGCGCGTAGAGTTTCTCGCTATTCCCCGAGTGCCGCATGCTGTTCTTTATTCCGCCGCCTAGAGTTTGAAGACTCTTGATCTCTTTTGTTTGCGGGAGGTATTTCGCGGGATATGCCGCCGTTGCTCCAGTTTAGCCGCGGATGCCTTTCCGCTTTGGTGGAATTTCGATACCGCTTATTTTCGCTCTCTCTCTCTCTCTCTCTTTTTGCGCGAGAAACGAGCGTCGGAATGTTTTTTGAAATTCAAAATATTTTCCCTTCGACCTTCTTTTTTTTTGTTTTTCGACTTTATACATTTTTTTGATGCTTAGCGCGAAAGGTGTGTCTTGTGCGTTTACATAAGGCAACTGGAAAGCACTTTAATAGAGTTTGCCAACCTTTTATCTTAAGCGAGAAGCGCGAGTTAAATGAAACTTTGCACGCTTGTAGCTTTTGTTCGGCCTAGTTTCACGCTGCGATGCAACGAGTCGAACAATTGCCCCGTTTATGATGCAAATATTGTTATTTAATAACATTATGATATTCACGTAACTCTGGTTTCATAGCAAACAAGCTAATATAACGCACGTTAGATACCTCGGTGAATTAATACACTATGCAAATCCTGTTTTAACACTTACGGAAACGCAGTTTGGGACGCCGTATATAGTACAGGCAACGATAGGCATCTCGACTCACCTGAAACAAGCAAAATAAAAAAAAACACAGGGTTAGACAGACACTCGAACTTTCGAAAGTAAGCGGTACATACCCCTAAAAAATTATCTCCCCCCATCATCAGGGAAACTAGCGGAGGGACGTCATAATACTCAGACGATCGCAGCAGCGTGTCCCCTCCGAAAAAGGGTATACAGATCTCGCTCTCGCTCTCCCGCGCAATAAATTCAAATCAAATGAAACGAAAGCGGCTGAAAATCCCCTTCCGCGTCTATTTTCTTTCTCTCTCTCTCGATTTCAGAATCATTTCCTTATATTCCCGCATAGCGATAAAATCTCCGCGATCCAGCAGCAGCAGCAGCAGGACGTTCCTTTAATAAAGCCGGGCGCGTGAGCGAGAGAAAGAGACAGCGCGGAAAACAAGATCGCGCGAGAAAGAGCCTAGGCTATATAAGAGGAAAGAGAGAAATGGAATGAAATCCATCGAGGCGCAAAGTGTGCGGTGCGAGCGAGCGAGCGCTTGTAAACTCTGGCAATTTATCGTATTCCAGCTCGCGCGCGCGTGCGGTTTTCCAGCAGCGCTAGGAGATCTATAGATCTCTTCTCTCTCTTTCTGGGCTCTGCAGCAGCCAACTCGTTAAGCTGGAGAAAGCTGCAGTTGCTCTTGTCTTTGACGATGGAGAGTAGAGAGAGAGAAGCGTTTGAGAGATACGCGCGCGAGCAGGTATAAAGTTTCGGAAAAGTTTTGAAGGAAGCGAGAGGATGGAGTGTGATGAGCGAGAGGAGATCAACAAACACCGCGGCGAGATGAGACGAGGAAATTTTCGCCTTTTTTTCCGTGTATTGTAGGGGATGAAGAAAAAAATCGTACACGCGGTAACAATGCCGAGGAAATTTGGAGACGCGCGTACTGCAAAGAGATTTCCGAGTTAGAACACATGCGCAGAATTTCTCGCGGCAAAGTTTGTTGCTCTCCGGAATTTAGTCGCCTTGGAAACTTTAAAGGGGTGTGAAATACCGGCGCAGTGTCGTCGCGCGCGGCGTCACCCTCTCGCAACTTAGCCGCTCTCGCGGTACGCCACTAATTTTCCTTTATTTATTCGAACGTAGCGAACAATTAATTTGTCAATGAACTATACGCGAGAGAGGAAGAGAATAAACGCTTCGTTAGTTAAATACCGCGGTAAAGGCTGCCTCATTTACCGTTTACTCGAATTTTCAGACATATTCTTGATGCGTTTAATCCGCAAAATTCACCTGTGTTATAATAGTCAAGAGAGAAGTTTCATAAACTGCAAGACAGCTGGCAGTGAGCGAAGAAAAACAAAGAACTCGTCTAGTTGCCCAAAAAAATATGTAGAGCACGCGAGGCCTGACAACAGAGAGAGAGAGAGAACCGACACAAAAAGGTGGAAGAAAATAAAGTGAAGCCGCCGAAAAGAGAAAAGGACGAACACAAGCCCTCCTCTCTCGCGATGTGATGAATCGCCGGACGGACAGGTGCGAAGATGGATAGCAGTAGAGCCTCTGGCTGTGTGTATATGTTGCGCGAGAGAGGGAAGAAATTTGAAAATATACGAAATTACTCGCGTGCACGCACGTAAGCTGCCGCGATTACAAAGCCGTTTTTATATATAGATACAGACGCCGGGGCGAAAAGTTTCTGCTTTCCTCGATATATACGTCCGTAATAGATTAGGGATTTCGTGTGTGCTGCCGCGGGTATTATAGCGCCGAGGCGTTTATCTTGGTCGGGAATATATATATATTTTTTTTTCCTCGACCGCGTTAATAAGAATCTCGGGGGGTGTGCGAGCGATAAAAAGGAGTTTTTCGGGAGGGGAAAAAAGTTTTGTAATGCGGTGAGAGAGGACGTATAAGCCTTTTTGCGAGATACATAAATTATCGTTCTGGGGTTGAGCCGACGCTGTTTTTTTTTCTTTTTTACCCAAAGCGCCGACGTGGATTTCCGTGAAGTTGAATATTATCGCTGTGCGTTTAAATTGAATTTCTCCGAGGAAATGTGTATTACGCATTGAATTACTCGGTCATAAATTTGAAATTGAACAAAAAAAAAATTATGCATTTAATCCGCTAGAGAGAAAGATAGTACAGTACTCACACACTCCGCAAACACACAAGCGAGAGAGAGAGAGACAAGAGCGAAGAATCAGCATTAGTAATTGACAAAACTCCCAGCGCGTGCATTACCGGAAATTGAAAAGCCGAAGGACTCTCTTTCTCTCGAGCGAATTCCGTAAATAACAATTTCAATATCAATTCCGCGCGAAGAAGAATCGCCCGACAAACGAGAAAGAACTGCTTCTGCCCCGAAAGAAACAGAACAGCAGCAGCAGCAGCAGCAGCGAGCAAACAAATAATCAGAAGGAATGGAGCGCGCGCGCGCAGCCTCTCTCCGCCAGAGAAAAGAATAGGAAAAAGATCGCGGCAACGGCGCGCACTCGTGCCAAGGCAGAGTGAGCAAAGTTTCGCCGGGGCGTCGAGTGCTTCCATAACCGCGACCTAAATAACTTCCTTATAGTTGCGTCCCCGCGAGATCTCTCTCTCTCTCGAGTGTCTACGAACGACTACGTCACTTCCGCAGCATTCGTGAGAGAACGAGCGAAGCTCCTCTGTATTAAACCATTCCCACCGATAAAACAATGCGGAGAAAGAGGATCTTCGAATTGTTCGACTGATGGTCTCTCTCGATTTTGAGTAATTCCGAGTATAGTGTTATAGTCTACTCGGAATGGAGTCGTTAGCGGAATGAATTTAACGAAAAAGAAAAGGGAGAGACTGCGAGAGAATACACCTTAATTAGCCGCGCGATAGCCCAAACAAGGCGCAAAAAATCCAATCTCTTTGGCCCCACACTCCACATATATACCTACAGTTCTCTCTCCCTCCCTGTGTGTGTAGCTCGTTTCCCGCCAAAAGCCGAGAGAGCGCGCAGTTCACGATTGTGCATTATTGGCAGTGGCGGCGGCAGCAGCAGCTCGGAAAGTCGATATTCCATTTAGCCAGGGCGTGCGCTTAATGCCGGCCGGAATTCCATCGAGCTTTCGCATAGGGGGTGTATATAAGCACCCCTGCACAGACGCGCGGCGGCTACCGCGTCGTATATAAAATGTTAAATCAAGTGTGTGCATCGAAGGAAGATGCCGATGGCTACTGGCCATTATATATTGGCTCCCCCGGCAAACAATGCGCGCGCGCCGAGAATCCTTTGGAGCCGACGTCGGCTGTTTTTTTTTCGCCGTCGACGAACGTCAGTTATAATATTAATTCGTCTCTATACGGCGCGCCGAGGCTTTTAAGTCTCGCCGCGGGAATGTGTGCGGCTCGCATATTCATAGACCAGACGGAAAAGGGGGATTCGAGCTGTGGATGTGTGTTTGATATGAACTCAGGCTTCGATTCTTTGATTTGCTTGCTGTGTGTATATGTGAGCGAAGTGCGTTGCTTTATTATTGTTTTCGTGAATACTATACTGCAAGAGGCTGTGTATTTGGATGGGCTTTTATATTTTTTGCGTTGTTTGCCAGAGCATTCAATAGCTCTTCAGGAGCATTAGCGAGATTTTTTTCTGATGCAGCGCTCGCCGACTTTTGTATTATGGTCGCAAACATGATGGATATACTTTCGAGGGTCATTAGGCCGAATTTGAATTCGGCTCTCTGAAAAAGGCGCGTCTATTTTTCAAAAGAATTCGCGCGAGTAAGTATATGAGTCAAGAAAAATAGACTACTCCGACACGGTGATTGATCCGTTACGGTCATCCGGAGGTCGAACATGAAAAACTTTAAAAATGTCTCTCGATTAATCACCGAAGAAAGGAACAGAGTAAAAAGCACCGTGATCTCATTCAGACGCTCCGTCGCATTCTCCTTTCGAAAAAGTTTAATTAACGAATTCATGCATTATCTATACTATTTATATTGTGTTATAGGTACAGCTCGACTAGCGTAAACAAGCGAAAAATCTATTTTACTTTCGCGCACTGCACGCCTCACTTTCTCTTCGGCGCTTTCCTGATATGCCTATAAATCGAATTTCGATATTTCCCATCTCTCGGAGGTCACCGGCGTCTATAATACACGGTTATACCGAAAAGAGTATGTCGAGAGAGAGAGAGAGTCGTAACGAGGTGTGCGGAACAGGCAAACGCGCAAAGGGTCTGGCAAAACTGTAGAGACGAACATACATACGTGCAAAAGCTCAGGATTTCGATGAATAAATTTCGGATTTCGTTCGTTAAGGCGATGTGTCTGACGCGCGCGCGCGACGCGCGATGAATCGAATGCCGCGCGCGTGAACTCGTTTCTCGCGCTGAATTTGCAATGCGAGCAGCGTTCCGAAAAGGTATATACAAGGTTCTTTTCGCGGATTTTGTTTTTTTTTCTCTATTTCTGGAATTTGCATTTTAAAATAGAAGAGAATTTTCGCGCTCATTGAAATTCTTTTTTTCTTTCAGGCTGGAATTTATATCGCGAGCTGTTTTACACTGCGCGAGGATACAAAGAGGCTGTTTTGTAATATAATATCCCCAGACTAAAGTCTGTCTCCTTATCACGAGGGGAGTTAATTTCAAATCAGGATAATCCACGGCGCGACGAAAAACAGAACGACGAGAGCCATCCCTCAATCCGCAGATAACTCGGTCTCAGACGTCGGCGTGAAACAAAAAGCCGCCGGATCGCTGACTACATTGCGAGGGATGAAAAATCACGCGCAATCATGATAAAACACAAAGCGGAAAAGAATCGGGCTTCTTTTCGTCTAGACATATCAGAGCTCTCTCTGTCTCTTGAATTATCATCCTCGACGTACACACACACACACACACACACACCTATATAAGACGTGCACAGGAGTGATGATCGTATAATATCGAGTTGCTCGCGAATCGATAAGCTTATCAGTATAGCCGAGGCAGATGTGTGTCAGCCGCGGCGACGTGCTATCAAAGCACGTTAACACACGCGAGCCTCGATCGCGACGAGGAGATTCTCGGAAAATATATAGATCGCGTGAAGGAGGAACGAGAGATGTTTATATAATAGTGTGCTAGCTGTTTGCGGGGGTTGATTGGCTCCGTGATTTTTTAGTCGGCGTCAGCTAGATATATTAAAACGGGGACGCGACTTTTTGCCTCATTCTTTTCTTATCGCTGCTTATGTTTGACCGAGAAATTGATAGGCGAGTTTGCTTTGCTGAGTAAGGGGGATATTTTTTCTCCTCGATTTATCGCGATCGCGTGTGCTCGTATATGAATACATTGCTTCTGCGAGCGAAATTTATATATATGGTGTGTGTATATATGGGACAAAAAAGAAGGATTAATGCTAATCGACGCGTAAAAAAGGAGATTAGGCAAATTCGCCGAAGTAACTTCGGTCATGGCGGCGGCCACATCTCACCAAACTTTAATAATACTTGTTAAAATAATTAAGTTCAAAGTTGGGGGGTCGTCGTCTCCTCGGCTGCTACGGCTTCTTATTTATGGACTGCTAATGAAACTCATGCAAAAAGTTTCGGGAGTTGGATAAGTTATACCAGAGAGATGATATTGCGCTCGCGCGCGCACGAGGTGAAGAAAAAAAAAGTACGAGATTATCCATCCGCCGATTCGTTTACTCTCGCTTTATATGTGCGATGACTCTTGTATTAACGATTATTAGTCACGCGATTATACAGCAGCAGTAACGCACTCGTCATCGCTTCCTCTCCATAAAAGCTCGTCAGAGTCCATTACCCGGAGGACAGTATCATCAACAATGCACCGAGAGTATATAGAAGCTACATCTCGTCCTCATCATCGCAGAGGCGAGATTTTCCACAAAAGAGATCGCTTAATTGAAAGCCACCAGCCCTTTATCTACCCCATTAACACCGAGACAAAAAAAAGGAAACTACCTCGTCTCTCGTCGGCGCATCCAATATCCAAGAGACTTCAAGAGCCCTTCTCTACTTTTAATCTGCAGGCGGCCGGTAAATTAACAATCTAACTTGGTCGAATCGACGCTTGACTCCTATGAGTACATATATATATAGAGATATAGAAGAAGCATCGTCGCCGAAATACCTGAGGCGCAAGAGCGAAGACAACTCTCGCGTCGATCTATAAACCAAGAGAGAGAGAGAGAGCGGCGGGGACATCCAAGTTTCAAGCGTATGCATCGCATTAAGCAGCAGCGGCGGCCCCTCATGAATCCCGCAGTCTCCGGGCGTGTACGCGTACTCAGCAACTAATCCAATAATTTTGCCCTAACGAGCCATTATGAATGATAATTTCCGAGGACGAGTGTCAAGTGTAAATTCGGCCGAAGATTCGCCGAGTTAAATACACACACACAGAGGCTATAGTTGTACAGCAGGACTATAAGTAGGTTTCGCTGAACAAGAGCCGCGATAATGAGAGGAGTTGGTAAACTGCTGCTGCGGCCGCGCGTAATACTGCATTGCGCAGGAGAGCAAAAAGATGATGACGATCACTCTCGGACGGCGATTAATCCACGTCCGAATCGCTGCTGCATATAATATTATATTAAATAAAAAAAAATCCATTTTAGCTGGATACAAGTATATTATACGAGTATAATAATACCTGTATAATAGCGACGGATGTTTTAAGAAATTAAACGGGATTGTTTATGCGATTATAATGTATATAAGGTCTCCTCTCCGGGAATCGTAGCGGAATTAGTATTATTTCAAACAACATCGCGTCGAGAAAGCGGCTCTTTACTATTCATTAACGCTCAACAGTTCGCAGTGCCGTGACATTACCTTCAATTCACGAAGGCAGCTCGAAAACACTTGACGCAGTCTCTTTTCCGAGTGCCGTTATCAGCCTCGCTTCGTCTCCGCCTATAGCCGCAAAAGAGGAAAAAAAAATTCATCCTACAGCAAAGTTCCTCGCGCGTCGGCGAAGAAGAGACGAGTGATTACACTCGGAGTCGGATAATGAGCGGGGAAGAAGACGACTCTCCGATATTATACGTATACAGCGCGAGTGAGAGAGAGACAAAAACCGCTAAACAACGAACAGGAGAGAGAGAGAGGAAAGCGGAGAGAAGGGAAACGCAGCAGTAGAGAGAGATGGATTCTGGCGACGGCAGCGACGATGACACGGATGCACACGACAGTAACAGAAGCGCCGGCGTGGCTATTGTTACGCCTGTTATTTGTCACTAATCGAAATGACTGGAGCAGACTGCGTACACGCGTATCTCTCTCTCTCTATGTATGTGTACGTGTGTCTGTTATATGCATACGCGGAAATCCCAGACGAGAGAGCTGTCGCGTGCGTGCGCTGCTGCGTATATAGCCCCAAGGATCCAAAATACGCCTCGATAGCGATAATTGAATTACACTCGATTCTTTCTGTCTGATGCTCCTGCAGTTTTTTCGTGCCTTTGACGCGACGAGCTTTATCGACGTGTACGTTACTCGACTTTTGACGATTCCATAAATTTTGCCACTCGACGTTACGCAGTATAAACACTCGTTTCCGAGTGCGAAGCGCCGGCAGAGCCAACATTATCCCCCGGCATTAGCCTTCGCCCCCCTCGAAGGGTAGTCGAATAAAAAAAAAGTGAAGAGAAAGAGAGGCACGCGCACCGATTGCGAAAATCCTCGTCGAAGAAGAAGAAAAAGAAGAAGAAAAAGAAGAAGAAGAGGCTCGACGAAGATGGAGAGCTTTTCAGCGCCGGGCGGATCCATTCTGCGGAAAACGACGAGGGAGAGACCTCAAGATATCAGCGTCGTGTGCGAGTAGGGTGCTACGCGCCCCCTGGCATAGTCGGGTATAGCTCGTTCGGCTAACTACCCCTGCAGCCTAACCTCTCTCTCTCTCTCGTCCCGGTGTATTTTTCAACGTCGCGCGCCGAGCCATAGTTTCTGCATCAGTCATCCGGAGCTAGCTCGACTTTTGCGAGAGAGAGAGAGAGCTATACGGCTGGGGGGAGAATGAGAAAGTCGAGTGGGGTGAGAGAGAGAGAGAGAGAGAGAGAGAGAGAAGGAACGAGAGGGAGATAAATTGTCGGAGTTGGAGGGCTACATTGTTAGAGATGACGTGTACTTAGTCACAATTTTCAAATAGGGCGCGCAGTCGCCGCAAGCTCCAAGTTCATCCGAAGAGAGAGTTTGAACGGAAAGTTTGCTGTCTTTTCAAAGGGATTTCTCATTGATTCCGTGCAAATTAAAAGAAGTGCCGAACAATACTGATTTATACCCCCCCCCCCCTTCCGTGATTCCGGGAGCCAATATTCGCCATCAATAATTCGCCAAATGAGCTGTAAATTTCCCGTGCGCCCGGTGCGCCAAGATCTTTCTCACCGAAAGCTCGTATTTCAAATCTGGAGTCACGCGCTGCGAGAGATATACGCCGCCACATTTCCACCGGGAACCGCCGTGCGCTCCAGCAGCCGAACAAATAAGAGAGAGAGAGGCGCTCGGTTGATTAACGAATTCGGTCAAGCTTGAAAAGGGGGCTCATCTGCAGCCCCGAGGCTTATATATATATATAACGACATTGGCCTCCGGTCGCCCGGCGTCACGCGGCATTTCCTCATCCTCGCGGAGATCTCCTTAGTATTTGCATTGGATAATTAGCTATTAACCGGCCTGGCGATTGGCTCTCTGTAATATATAACACACTGGCAGGCGGTCCTCTAGCGTTGACGGACGTTTATTGATGAGACTACAGACTTGTACTATCTGATGCATTTTTAACTTATTTACACCCTACTCTCAACCCCGAATTCTCGAGATTGACGAGAAGCGTGTGGGTGAATACTCGATGCGTGCGTTTTTCTTTTTTTATATATAATGTAGGCACACAATGTCTGCTGTGTGTAGTAGACTATCGCCGGTATTAATCAAGCGACACGGCGTTTACAAGGATTTGCCATATCAGCCGGTAAATATTCCAGCAGGTCTCTCTCCCCTGTTTGCATGAATTTCGTATACAAGCTGCCGCCTCCTCGCACGTCGATCAATCTTTCTTTCCGTACGCGTGTATTTAGCATGAGAGCCGTACAATAATCCTCGTGACGAATGTTTTCCGCGTGTATTTACGCGTGTGCACTCGATTGATTCCTCGCTCTCCTGTCATTAATCAGCGGATTTTCTTTGTGCACTTTTCCGATCGACGCAGCGTCATCTCGTATATACAACAGATGTCACGTAGTGTATAGTAATAGCGTCTCTTGCAGAGAGAATCAGAGCTGTGGAGGAACAATGATATATATACGTCTCGTTGGCAAAGAAAGAACCGAAGCGAGTGGAAAAAAATTAATTATCGCGGATTCCAATCAGCTACGTACTGGCAATCCTCGAGAAAAAGCTTATACTATCTCGCCGGTAGGGCCAGCGGCGCACCATCTAATCATCGGAGAATCGCAGAGCGAGTCGTGCAAAAAAGCAACAATGCGAGTCACGAAAGGGAAAAAGGCCTGCGCGCGCGCGCTCCAGTATAGCCGAAATCGAATTAAGCTCCACTCGCTCGTAATAAGGGACGCTGACCCTCTCTGATGTATCGCTGCTCGCAGATGAAATAAAAGAATAAGCGAAAATCAGGCAGCAGTGCTGTGTGTGTCCTTTCGAGCAGTCTATATATATATGTATAGACAGCTATACATCGGTATGCAGAGAAGCCTCTGAAAGGGAAGCCCTCTTGATATTGATACTCGAGCGCGCGAGCGCCTCTCTAATGGATCGTTACTAAATGGAAGTGCCTATCAATATGGATTCACCGGGCGCGAGAACGTCGTCAAGGAAAGCCAGAGGTAGTGGGAGAGAGAGAGTAGTATATAGGCGACGACAACGTCCATCTCTCTCTCCGACGTGTCTCTCACCTCGTGTCGTCGGGGCTATATAGTAGGCTGCTGCTGCTGCTTCTCTAGGCCCCGGGAGCACTCGAAACCGGGTAATTACTTTGTGCACCCTCACAGCGACGACGACGACGACGACGACGGTAGTGTCATAAGAGAGTGTGTCTGTACGTGTGGATCGCGCGCGCCTCGGTATATACAGGCACTTGCAGCCCCGCGTCCTCCTACTCCTCTACTGTAGGCAAAGTCTAGCACACCTACACACACATACACTGCCAAGTTGCGGAGGCGGTGGCCCGGAGTTTGAGAGATCGATAGCTCAAACGTGCTTTCGGCAGCATCGATTAATATCGACTACTAGTGCAGCAGCAGCAGCAGCAGCAGCAGCCCTCGGTATATCGGTAATACGCGTTCGACGAGGGCCACTCCACTATTACCTCGCCTAGCGGAGCTCGTTCGCCCGCTCAAGCTATCTCGCTTGTTCCTAATACGGATACTTCCCTCGCTATGTCGGTAATTAGTCATGCCAGACCTCCTCCCACCACCCTTCATCACTATATGCTTTGCTGTCTGCTGTATAACTGTAGTGTATATTCTGCGATCTATAACTGTGTCTCTTTCTAAAAGTAGTGTTCGCTGCTTCTATTCTCAGCGTTGAAAAAGAGCACACCGGTGTATATAATATGCTGTATTATAATGACACGGAATGTCCGACGACACCGCGAAACACGATCCCAAAGACACTTGCGCGCCGGCGTATAATATTCCCCCGAATCGACAATCAAAAGACACCGCAAAGAGAGAGAGAGGGCAAAAGACACTCGAGATCTGAGAGAAAGAAAGCAGCGGAATTCCGCGAGAAAACCCGCGCTTAGCAGCTCTGCAAACAGCCGCCGTCGTCGTCGTCGTCGTCGTCGTCGTTGTCACGAAGCAGAGAGAAACCAGAGACGGAAGAACAGCCGCGGCTGTAAAGAAACGACGACGGATTACATCGTCGTCGAGTCATCTCGAGGCCTCTTTATTGTCCGCTCTTTCTCCGCACGACGTCAAATATTTGTCTCGACTCTCTCTCTCTCTCTCTTTCTCCATCGACTCTGCTAATTTGACTCGAGCAGCAGCAGCAGCAGCAGTGCGGACCTTCGTTATTATTTCCCGCGGCGTATCGCGCGCGCCTTCGTCTCTGGAATTTACAAGATTTTTTTTCTTCCTGCTCCACCTTCTTTTTCAGTCGACTTTATCAATATTGGCAAGCTCGATCGGCGCGCCTTATCGCTGCGTCGAGAGGTTTTTTGTCTCGAGAGTATTATTTTAAAATTGAACGAGGCCAAGTTAATGAGTTGCTTCCAGATAACTGAGAGAGAAAGAGTTGTTCAAACGCGCAAGTTATATGCAGCCTTTGCCTAGAATAATTAGTTTTCATAAGTAGAACGGATCCTTCTGCAGAACACCGTGGTATATTAATAGTAATGGCTTGATAATTCCTTACGAGCAAATATTATGTATCCTCTTTCAGTCGATGAAATGGTTATCAGAAAATTTTCTGACTCAGCTCCTTCGGCGAACTGACGGCGCGTGCAATAAAAAAGATAACATTCTCTCCTTTACCGAGAGAGAAAGAGCGAGTAAGCGAAAGAACCGCTGATCGGCTCGACGATCTCTCGAACAAAAACTCTGACGCGCGTATAACGGGAAGAAAACATTTTTTTTTTTCAATCTCATCGTTAGCAGCAGTAGAGAGCAATAAATATACATTATTTCTGCGCAAAACTATAGATTAGTCGGAAAATTCCTTCGGTAAAACTCAAAGCACACCTTTGCGAGACATCGGAATGAAAGCCAGCGACGCCGAACGCGCACCGGCTCTATGTGTGTATGCGCGCCGTTATAACTGTTAAGCGTAAAAAACTCTGGGATTCCGAAACTAGCGGCTGTTCTGTGGGCGTAAGTTTTTTTCTTTTTTGATAAATTAGACGTTTTATGTGTGTGAACGTTAGCGCTAACTGTGAAACTTGTTCCTTATTAAATTGAACACGTAATCATCGAGGAAGCGCTGTTAAGAGAAAAAATTAATTAATTACACAATCTTTCCATACACACATACAATTTGAATGAAAGAAAGTAGCGCTGGTATATCGAGATCATGATTACGGGATTATCCTGTCCACCCCATAACTCAACATCTGATCGCCACATTCTGTCTCGTTTCTCCCCTTTCCCCGAAACATCGTTTCTCGAAAGAGAAGAAAAAAAAAGATCTCCTACAACCAATCGATCAAAGCCTCAACTACCCCCTCGACTCACCGGTTAATTTTTCCAGAAGCTGCAGTAACAGCAGTCGTCTCATGGACGTAAATGCGCGTGCCACGCTGCTTTTCAAGAGAAGGACGTGCAGCGGCAGAAGCAGAGAGACACACGCCAGGCGCGTATGTATATGTGTATATATATAGCAGGAAGTCGCTGCTGCGGCAGATCTCTCTCTCTCAACATCTGCGTAACACGACTCCTCGCTGAGGATACTGCACCGCGCACTCACCACAGACGGCACAACAACTCGCCGCCGCCGGCACGTCTCGCGCTGAACACGACGTTCCGCACATAATAGCAATAATAATCATGCGATGACAGATTTTCAGATTAATCACATCGTCAGCAGCAGCAGCAGCAGCAGGAGTGTAACTGAATTATACTAGTATACCAACCGTATGCGTGTTATAATATAACAAAATTCAGTGGAAATTTCGAAAGATAGAAGTATGCGATAAGACGCAAAGCGCGCGCGCAAATAACGTGCGGCTCGCGCAAAGAAGGCCGCAGGACCGACTGAGAGCTATAGAGCGCGAGCAGCCGGTCGAGGCCTCGCGTTTGCTATAGTCGCTGCTGATAGGGAGAGCGAGAGAGAGAGACGGAGCGATAGGAGCGCGAACCGCGCGCAGGAGCCATCTGTCGACGCTTTGCCAATCCCGAGGCCTACACTCGAGCTGTGCTGCTGCTGCTGCTGCATGTGCACAAGCGAGGGGGACGAGTGTTGTGTATATTATTGTGTATATGTGTTGCAAGAATAGGAAAGGGAAAGGGGATATATACTGTATACGGCGGGGAGAACAGACCAGGTTTTTGTATATGCAGTGAGTCTGCGCTTTGGATGGTGTTTTTGTAGGTAAGATCATTCCTGATGCAGCGATGATTTTTCGAAGCGGCGCGAGAGTGTTTTTGCTTGTCTTGAGAGACTCGGGGATTGACTTGGAATGAAAATCCTGTTTGAGACTTTGTGTGTGTGTGTTTTGAGGGGAGAGAAGCTGCATCGATGCGGAATCATTTGAATTCCGTGCTGACTTTCTCGGCTGACTTGTCGGGATTCAAAAGTAGCTTATACACAATTGGACTGGCGCGCGAAAATCTGAATGGAGAGAAAGGTCCTTTCTTTCTTGTTTTCGAAAAGTCTTTTGGCTTTTCTCTCGAGAACAGCCGGTGTTTGCTCAGAAGGCTTTTGGAGTGATTTTTAATAAACTCGACGCTGTACAGGCTTTATCAGTATAGCGTATACAAGTAAACCATTTACACGCGGAATACGCGACATCCAAAAGTCATTATTAGGATCGACAGCTGCTGCGAGAAACTAGTGCACCGTTTTTCATTCTACCGAGGACGCGTACCGCCCAAAAACCCAAGACAATCCATCCACTTTTCCAGCAGCCTCGTGTCGTTCCCGAAACTCCTATAGGTATAACTAAAGCTCTATTACTTGACAATTATGTCGAGGCGCCCGGCGAGGACCGAGAGACAAGCTATAGCGCGCAGACAATAGTTATACCGACTTGCGCTATACGGCCGATTTCTCCAGCTGCGCTGCAGAAATATATACTCACGCAGAGTCTGACCAAAGAGAAAAGAGAGCGAGAGCTGCAAGAAGGCGCGAAGAAGAGGAAGAGAGAGAATATAGCGAAGAAATACACGGCGCGCGCGCCTCGAGAAGGGGAGAGAGAAGTAAAGTAAAATCGACTGGAGGGCCCGGTGCTGGAAGTGGCTGGCTGGCTGCGCTCGTAAAAG
Organism: Cecidostiba fungosa; assembly: GCA_900474305.1. NCBI lineage: Eukaryota > Metazoa > Arthropoda > Insecta > Hymenoptera > Pteromalidae > Cecidostiba > Cecidostiba fungosa. The sequence goes on along the minus strand of UCOJ01000204.1, from coordinate 111,854 downwards.
CCCTGAACCTGCCGCCTTTCTCTCTCTCTCTCTCTCCTCTCTTCCGTGTATATATAGCTATATACCCTGGAGTTTTAAGACCAAGCGAGCCGTGTTTTCTATTATAGACCAGCGCTCGCGCCATCATAGCCTTGGCCTTGTTGCCGTAATGAGCTTCGGATGCTGCTGCTTCTTCTTCTTCTTTACAGAGTGTGTGTGTGTGTGCGGTTATGTGCTGCTGTCTGTGTTTTTGCTGCTCTTTTTTTTTGTGTGTGTAGACACGCGGCGAGTAGCGGGTGTAAGGAATGGACGCACAAATTGGACGCGTTTGCAGGCGCAGTTGTTGCTTTTTAGGGAACGTTGTTTGGGAAGTTGCCGCTGTAAATTGCGGCTTCCGAAATTTCCTGTTTGCTTTTGGGCTTTATTCGCATCAGGTGCCGCCGACGCTATATTGTTATTTGGTTTTGCAATTTCGCACGGCCTTGTTGTACAGGCTCTCGTGGGTGTGTCTTCTACGAGAAAGAGATATTAGAGCAAGAATATATAGCGAGAAATTCTTGAGAATTGTGGGTTATTCCGAAAACTCTCGAGGCGCTTCGAAAGTTTAATTACATAACATATACCGGTGTATAACTGCAAACACCCTCTCGCGCTAAAAAGGATACGAAAAATATCTACACGCCGAGCTCATTCCAAATCGAAAAGCAATTAGCCGATGAAAAACAAGGCGAAAGACTCCCCCGCGCTAATTCCATCAGTCGCTCAAATTATTTCGACTACACACTGCACGTGCATGCTCGGCGAGCCAAAAGCGCAACGCTTTTATTTCGTTAAAAGCCCTCGCTTTGCAGCCGCGTAAATGCCAGTTTTTAAACTAACTGCCCCGATGAATGCGTAATTTCCGACCCCACCCCTCCGTCGAAAAAATGCAATTTTAATTACCCGCCGCCACGGCACCCCTCGTCGAAAAAAAAACTCCTCGCGCGGCGGTGTACACTGCACCCCGCGAGAAATCACCCACGCACCGGAAAACCCGAGGGGGCGACGCCTCGTATTCCAATGTTATTAAATTCGTAGACGAAAATAAACTCTCTATCTCTCCCCTAAGCGATGCACACGCAACGTTATAGGTATATAGAAGAGAGACGGAGAAAAAAAGGTGCAGGCGGTGCACGCGCCACCTTGAGCGTCGTCATCCTGCGCAACGATGTCGGCGCTTCCGGCCGATAATTTTTTTTTCTCTTTAGGAGGAGACTAATGAGAGAGAGCGAGGGCGGCATGTGGCTCTCTTCTTCCAGACGAGCGCGCCGCCGCCGCCGCCGCGTGTCAAAAGCCAGGGGAGGAGCCCGTCGGCAGCAAGATGCAGGGCGGTGGTGTTTCGATCCCTTTTTTTCTTTGGTCGGTTCGATGCACTTTTTGGAGCAGCGACGAGAGGGTGTCGACGCGTGCGAGGCTCGTGCCATTGACGGTGCATCGAAATTTATGGAGAAAAAAATTGGAATTTTTTCTATAGAGGCTTGCGGGAGTCTGATTTTACGTGATTGACGCAATCTGATGGGGATTGAAGCGAGGTTTCAGGAATGATTTAGTTAGTTTAATGAAGAAAAAATTACGCAAAATTGTAATAGCTTTGTCGAAATAAAGATAGGTATATAGTGCTCTCATCAAAAGAGTTAAACAAGAATATAAAAATGTTACTTCTTCGAGCGACAACAAATTACGCGCCCGTGAACGTCAAACATTTATGAAATACTACGAAAAAAAAGCAACCTCGAAATAATAATAATAAGCAAATCAAGAGAGGGAGAAACCTCTCGTCGCTCTTTCGCGCGATAAAAGTTGGCGTGCACGCGCAAAAAATCCAGGCAGCGAAAGAAAAAACGCATCGAAGCGAGTGGAGATAAAAGAGAAAACGAGGGGATGATAGTCGACGAGAGCAGCGACGCAAACGAGCGACGCACACACACATACACACACCGAGTCTCCCTCTCGACGATGACGGCGACGACGAGAGAAGCGTAATTAGGAGTAGCGCGAGAGGGAAATCGAGAAAAAAAAGGAGCGCACCTATAGCAAGAGATGAAAAATAGCGAGGATTCGAAATGGATGTAATTATGGCGAGAGTCGCACTGCTGCTTCGAATTAAAGTTTGCACGTTGGCGAGAGAGAAAGAGCATTGTTAATTGAATGACAAGAGGTGAGCACGCGCGCAAGTGTGTTTTCGAGATAATTATCGCGGTTGTTCGGCGGACGAGAGGATGTGCGCGTTTGATAAAAGCTGAAACTAATTGCGATGCTGCGGGAGAGAGAGAGAGGGATTCGAGATATACCTGGATTCGCGTTGTTAAATTTCTTTTTAATTTCCACCGGTTTTTAAAGAGTAATTATATTTTGCCCGGGGAAAAAGGGTGAATTTTTTAGCGAAAATCAACGCGTTAAAAACACGCTCAATTGGCAGTTTTTAGTCTAGACGCGCATGCTTTAAAAAAAAATGGATTTTTAATTTTCCGAATATAATCGTCACGAAATTAGTCTGCTGTCCGCTTTCACTCAAATTATCATTTTTCTAGTTTCCAGAGGAGCAGCGCCAACTGTCGCCCAAAATATCCAAGTTCATTTTATTTTCCAAACGTACCTACTATGCTAATGTACAAAAATCCTAGAATGATTTTCACCTCCCCTCAATTCATAAAAAAAAACAATCTGCTCCCAAAAAAAAATCAAATTTCCACCTGACCACGCGCTGCAAAAAAAAAATAAAAAGAAGTCAGGCACACGCCCGGGCAGTCGAATAGAAACATGAAGTGCAACGGGCCGCCAAGGTGCAGCAGCAGTCCAACTGCTCGTCGTATAATAACATGAAATATGCGCGAGCGAGCGGCGACAGCAGCTGGCTCGCGGCCCTCTCGTCGTCGTCGTCGTCGGGCAGTTGGCGCACGTGCGCCTCCACGCGTTCGGTACAGCAGACGAGTCCCGACGCGAAATGCAAAGCGGCTGCTGCTGCAGTACACAATGGGGGCTTACACACACACACATAAGAGCGGGACACTTTTTTGCGCCCGCCTCTCTCTCTCTCTTTCGGTATGATTATCATCTCGACGGGACGTAATCGCCGCTTAAGTGCGAATCGCTTAAATGGCTCGTGGTGTAGGTATTCAAATGCAGAGAGGAGAGATCTTTTGGGGGGTGAATGCTGTGCGCCTTTGGCTCGCCGGTCTTTTTTATATATGGGTCTCGGGAAGAGAAAGAGAGAGAAGGTGATTAAAGTCAGCTCGGCGGGGCTTTTATGGGCCGATCGAGGTATAAGTGATTGAAATTTTGCGGGGAGATCGTGCTTTTCTTTTCTATCGGCTTCCGAATAAAGATAAATTTTTATGTGTGTTTTTTTCAGGAATTAAAATTGACGCAGCTCTCGAATAGGAAAAAAAAATATTTATTCAGCTTGCTGACGCGGTGGAAAGCCTTTACTGCAGCCCATTAACCCTCACCTCAAACTTTCCCTCTATCGCGACCAATGATCCGGCGAGCGATCGCTGCTGCGTCAGTGCCGAAAACTCCACGTAACATTAACCCAAAAGAGATCGAGCTTTCGAATTTTACGATCGCCCTTCGACCACTGGCAATAATAATAATAATAATAATAATCCTCTTTCCCTATGCAAAAAAAGGGGGATGAGGAACAGAAAGAGAGCTACCCTCACAGGAATATATCAAGCATCGAGCGCCAACACGTCGCCGGCGTCCACCGAGTAGAGAGATATGAGAAAAGTGCACGTCAAAGTGCCTCATAAATCTTCCCCCCATCCCTTTCTCTCTCTCTCTCTCTTTCAGTCTCTCGCGCCCACTTACCCCGACGGCAGAGCGTACAGCCTCTCGCGAGAAGAAGGCAAAAAAAAGCCAGCCGGAGTAGAAGAAGTCGAGGGTGTCAAAGCCTCCGAGAGAAAGAGAGAGAGAGAAAGTGGATCCTCTCGCGAGCGAAGGGAAATTAAAGGGAGAAATTGCGCGCCTCGAAATCCCATTTTCTTTCGCCGGGCTGCGAGAAAATATCCCAATTTCCGGGCGACGACGATATCGCGCGCACAAGAGCGTATATAGGTCTGTGAGTTGAGAGATATAGTATAGAGCTAGCACCAGGTAAATTTGACGCGCAGCGCGTGATATTGCGGTCTCATCACCTGACAATTTCTGCTGACACGCCTTGGGTATAGCTAGGTATATACACCGCATACCTAGCTATATAGCACCTTATATATACCCTCTATACTCCCGCCGGATTATAGGTTAGAACAGGAGCCGGTTCGAGCTTTTCGCCTAGAGAACTACCCGGGGGTTTATCGATCCTCCTTCGCGCACCTACCCTTTATTTATCTCTCCATCTTCGTCCTTTATGACTCGGCGGCCCGTTCCTCTCGCTTTCCACTCCCCCCCACACGGCCTAATCTCTCTATTTCTCTTGGCCGTGATCTCGTTGACTCCCGCGATCCTCCGTCGGCGAATTCAGCTTTCTCTCTATATATACCATCTCTCTCTCTCTACTTTTGTAAGAGCCAGCAGCTCCGCAAGCGCGGAAGCGTACATAAGCGTCTTTGTAGATAAGTAAACAGAGAGAGAGCAGCGCGAGCCCAAGAGAGAGATCTTTCGCGCGCTGAATCAGCCGGTCAGATTGAAGATACTTACGCCCTTCATATTCCACGAGAGGGTAATATCCGAATAATGAGACGCGATGTGTACTCGCTGATTACGAGAAAAAGAACTTCTCTTCTCGAGCCCCGGAAGATCGCGGATTTTCCTTCTCAGCTTTGTTCTCTATATATGTATATACTGCCGATCAAAAACGCGAAATTCGCTCGCGATTCCATATAGTCCCTTGGGACACGCTATATAGAGTTTCCTTGCTCCAGAGCCGCGGCCGCAAACTTCGATATAAAATGCATAAGGGGGGGCGCCTATTGAACCGGAGGAAACAATGGAGTGGGTCTTAGGTAAATTGTCTTAGGGAAATAGCGCACTTTCCTCAGCCAAAATGGAACAATGCTCGCGCACGCGCAGACGTTATATAACGGCCAATGATTGTCTTTACCATGTTTACCTTTCATCCCCCGCGCGCTTTTTGTTTCCTTCTTTCACCGGCGTTTCCTTCACTTCCACTCTATACTTATATATATATAAACTACTGCATACTATATTTGAGTCGCGAATCTTCGTCGGAAGGACATTCTCCGCGCGGTCGTGGCTTCTTGAACAATGAGTCTCATTCGAGTGAGCCGAGGTGAATACAGGGGGGGCTTTGGAAATAGCTTCGACTAATTTAGCTCCGGGCATTTCGCCGAGCCGCGTATAAACGTTGGGTCTCGATTCCGCAGTCTGTCGGTACAGAGCCAATGCGAGAGCGGCGTTGTATTAATAAAGGTAACAGTGACTGCGCGGAGATGATTGCTCTCGTGAACGGAAGAGAACCTGGATCTGCCGTCGTCGAGGGGCTTTTGTTGGCGAAATTCGTTTTCCGCGTAATGGAAATTACGGCGTCTAATACTTTTTGGTCGGCGACTTTCTTGGAATATACAGCGAAATGAATTTACGGTGCGGGATTTTCATTTGATGTTTGAACTTTAAAATACGAACCACAGCAGATGCGCATCGTATTCCGAGTATAGATGTTACGTACCTGAAACAAAAATCAATTGTAAAAATAAAAAAATTGTTCAAAATTTCATGGATACGACGATGAAATTGAATATTCAATGTATTTCTCAAATGAGCCAATTTAGATTCGAGGAACTTTGTCGTTCAGCTGCGGCCTTTTCGAATTACAAATAGCTCTGCATCACTATACCAGGAGCCAATATATTTGAACTCGCATAAGAATTTTTCCAGCAATTACGCCCTGCCTTAATCCCCGATGTAACGCAGTAGGCAATAAACTTTTGATTTAATCAAGTACGAAATGTCATTATGAAACTTGGAAAACTATCAAGCGCGCGCGTGCGACTTTAAATAAACTTCATTAAGAGAGAATCCAAACTCTTCTCGCGAGAGAGGAAGAGCCGCTGGCTGGCGAATTAAACTTTGTAAGGAGACCCGGGGCCGCCGCGCGCGACTCGGGCAAAAAGAGAAGGAGCTAGAGAGGAACTGAGCAGCAACGGGACCACCTTCGCATATAAATCAAAAAATAATAAAAACAATTTCTCACTGGGACAAACTGCCGCGCGCATCCCGGGGGATATAATATTCCATCTTGGCGGAATTCGTGGCTTAATTTTTGGTTGGTTATTGCGAGAGAGAGAATGAAGTTCTGCGATGGATTATTAAAAGATTCGTGGTGTTTCAGATTTCGCGTTGAATTAGTATACGAAAGCTCTTCTACTGATATTCTGAGAGTATGACTATATTAATAATCATAGATCGACTAATCGAATTACGTGCTATTCGTTGATTGATAATTATATCAAATTTAAAGGATAACATGTGAAAGCTCGACACTTTAGAATGTTAATAAGTGTCTGGGTCGGAGTTAGGTCAGACATCCCAAAACTGTCTCCTATATAAAATTCAAATGTAATAGTCATCGGTACATCGATACCCTCAAATTCTGTCGAAGCGTGACCTCTGAAAATTTCACGCTATACCTTCACATAAAGCCACTACACTTTTCCATCATCCACAAATCTCCAATGAAGGAAAAAACACACACAGAGACACGATTCTGAAAAGGCGCGCGCAGCGACGCGTGAAAGTAACGCGCAGCCGTCCTCAAATCCGAGCTATAGCGGAAAAACGCGGAAAACTAGCTTTCATTCCCGGCCGCATATATATCGATATTATATTCCCCGTATATAATAAAAAGAAATACTGCGTGACACGCCGGTCAAGGAGCAGAGCAGCAGCTGCAAGCGAAAAGTCAAAGCCGTTGTGTATACATATATATATTCTCGACGACAATAAAACGCGCGCCGTCCGTCCTTTATGTCTCGGGGGCATGGAACCGGCCGTCAGTGTCTTTCACCTGCACGCGCGTCTCCCCCGACTTCTTCTTCTTCTTCTTCTTTTTGACTCCGGAGAGGCGTTTGGCTATTGTGCGAGAGCGTGTGCTCTGCGGCTTATTTTCGGCCTTTGACGAAATTTTTATTCGAATAAGCTGCCAGGATTTTTATATGTGCGGGTGATGATGCTCGATTGTGTGCGCGTGTGTAAGCTCGGCTGGCTATTGTGTGTCCGGCGGATCAGCTGGCGAGGATTTATTGGTTAATTGGAGGTGACTTTTTTTTACGAGGCGCGTGCTGCGATGGAAAATTTGTATCAGTTGATTGTGATGCTGGACAAAGGCTGCTCGACTGACCGTTGGCCTGCTGCAGCTGGGTAATGGATTTTTTTCGATATTCTGGGTCGTAAAGTCGCCAATTAACTGATAAACGCCATTAATATTACATTATGCAAAAAGATTCAGAAGTGAATCGTCTTGACGAATGCGAGTTTTGTTTATTTAATTATTACGTTATGCGTTTACGTTATATGTTACTCACTTCAATCATGAATTAATTGATTATTCAATCAAATAATCAATAATTATTGTTTTATTATGATTCACATCTTATTCTTGTAATACAAAGTACTACGTATACCGCCATGCGCAGAATGTAATATATTATACATAATCTCTATGTCGTATATTATACTTATATAAGTATATAAGAATAGGCAGTTATAGCATCGGCGGCCCAAGCAGCAGGCCTAACACAGCTGTTTTAGCATAGGTGGAACATCACCGCTATATTTATTAGCAGTATGCGCGTAGATTCTGATCAGGGAAATGGAAAAGCGCCTATGCGCCACCTATCGTTGCTAGCCAGAAGCTAGAGAGTCGGATAGTCGAAGCAGTAGTGGGGGAAAGGCCAGTCCAAAACTGGGCTTGGTGCTACTAGAACGATTGATTCCGTATGCTCGCATGTAACCGCCATCACATATTTATTTAGTTGTCCAAACACAAACAGAACAAATTTTACCTTCAAATTTTATCAAAAGTGTGCAAAAACACCTGGTCGAATACAGATCGTTCTTCTCATTTCTCCAACCAAATGCAAACGTTCCACACACACACACACACACACACACACACACACACACACACACACACACACACACACACACACAACAGTTGTCAACTATATTCATCCTTCCAGGCAGAACACAATATTCCCGACAGCAGCATCAGCCATGCACATAACAAGACTCGCGATTTTTTAGCCAAACGCGCGAATTTTTCAGCTCTCTCGGCTCGCTCTTTCTCTCTAGCTCTGTTATCTTATATAAATTCAGCAGCATCGTCCTCTCTCTCTCAAGCTCGGGGCGACGCTCTCGGACCAATGTACATTTTATACCTGGCCGGGTTAACTCGTCCGGGCTAGATGGGTGGGGTAAACGCTCCGTTTTTCCAGGTCGGTAGCTCGAGCAGCGTGTGTCCGAGAGACGGAATTTCAAATCTCCGCGCTACTCTCTTATTCTCACTCTTGGCTCTCTACTTTTCCACGCGACAGAGAAAGAGAGAGGTTGCAGGATGCAGCAGCAGCAACGTATATAGTGTCTCGAAGGATTGTGCTGGACGTTTTTTGCGAATTTTCCACCCCAGGCGAGGAAGAAGACTTTGGAAGCATATGTGTGTGCGCCTCGGGGTATAAGAGACGCGCTGTATCAAATTTACATTGTTTAGAAATGGAAGCTTGAGAGAGAGGTTTAGCGGAGGATATGGCACGGGTGTGTTGAAATGGTTGTTTATCGGGAGCATTCTGGAAATGGAGCTGGGAAAAACAACGTGTACAAGCGTGTTATTTTGTTTTTGAACCCTTGTAAATATCATGTTCTATTATTTTAAGAAAAAAAAAAACGGTGCAACGAGTGCATCAGGGTTAATTGTGACAAACAGTGTTCTCGTATGGAGATGCGACTACACTTTTTTCCTGAAAGCTCCAACACAATAACGTTTTGCAAGGGAAATTCACGAAGATAAAGAAGCAGCTCGCGCGCGCGCGCGCGAGTGTAGAGGCAGTAAAAATTTTAACATTTTAAACTGGTATATTCCTCTAGCACGCGCGGGTGAGAAATAAAAACTCTGTGTTTTAAGCAATGCTCGCTGAAAATAGCCCCGCGCGCAGACAAAGCAAAGTAGTTAAACGAAACAAATAGCGAATTTGTTTAAAGTCCTGCACACTCTCTCTCTCTCTCTTTCTCCTTTCTCTTTTTGTTTCATGCAAACGTTGCATTACAGCGTAATAAAAGTCTTAGCCCCATTATTTATTTCCTTATATGCAGTAGCCTTCTGCTGTAGGTGTATATGCGTTCTCGCCCTTCTATGCAGCAGTAGCGTATTATCGCCCATTAATTTCCAACTTTGTTTGTTCTCCCTTGTTTTCTTTTATCGCTGCGCACACTATATACCATTCCATTCGTTTGCCCGCCGCGTGTATTTATTTCTGCTGCAGCTACGAGCCCTATATAGAACCGATTTGTTAAACATCAAACACTCGCACGCGCAATCTGGGCTGAACTTTGTCGATCGATCGACCGATCGATTTATGTTTGTGTGCATACTCCTGAAAAGGAAAAATTTCTACAGAGTCTCGTGTTATATTCCTCGGAATGACCCCGCCCCCATCCATCAAATTTTTAACTATCCTCTAGCTCGGGACAAATAGTTCCTCTCTCCCCTCTTCCACATATTATACATATATAGGCAGCACCGGTTTATCATAAAACGCGCAGAGAACGAGAACACCCGGCCCCGACTACTATACACGTGTACCTCCACTCATCTCTCGTGTTCGAGCATTTTCCTCCACCTCCTCTCTATAGGTCGTTCCTGTGCGCATATATGTTTGCTTTCGCCCGAGCCGGGATTATCTCTCCTGCAGCTTTGACGCGCGAAAAATGGCCAGAGGAGAGAAGGTGGAGTTCTTTCTCTCTCTATCCTTGGAAAAAAAGATAAATAGACACAAAGGTGGGGAGGCGATTCGAAAATCCGGGGCTGCTTCCTGGAAGCGATCCATTGAAAATCTAGTCCTCTCTCTCTGCCGGCTGATTTTTCACCTTTGAGGTCGCTTAGGCGTGACCGCTTCTTGTGGACGTTTCTTCTTATTCTTCGGGCGCCCGCGCGCGCGCGCGCGGTCCTTTTTTCTCACTTTATATATCATTTTCTCATTGTTGACTCGAAGCCTGCTGCTGCTGCAGGCGATGCTTGTGTTGGTTCCTGCGAGCCCGAGGATCTACTGGGGCTTATTGTGTGTCAGCGTGATACGGTCAATTTTTGGAGTGCGAACGGCCGTCGGGGCTTCCGAACAACTGACAAATGACGATGTCTGTTTTTGCGGGCTTGGCTTTTGGAGAATGAGATTTTTTTTCTCTTGACTATTCGACGCGGATATGCGTTTTTCATCTGTTGTTGTTTCCCATTACTATTACGCTGTTTATTTAAAAACTGTATAATTATAAAGGTGTCTCAAAAAGCCACTTTACGATAACCTTGCTCGTCAAAAATTCGATCGCAGTCCCAGCAAATCTCTCTACTTTGACGCAATCATCGCCACAATTTTTCATCCCACAGAGCACACACCTTTCGCGGCGGCGGTGGCGGCGCTTTCAATCCAGCGATCTGGAAAAATCTCCTTAAAACCCCCGACAAATAGACAACAACGAGCGCACTGACCATCCATCCACGTAGCCGTAGCAATCGTTCCTTCGACCATTGCGCGCGCCGTAAAATTTTCCCAGCAGCTATTCCGCGTGCGCGCTCTCCCTCTGATGCACTATACATTACTACTCCATCTCGTCTAGATCGGGGGGTGCGCGCACGCCTCTTTTCCTCTTACGGTCCATCACTCGGGGATGCATTTGCGGCTTCGTTTCCGCTCTCACTCGTAAAAGCGGGCATTTCGGCGCAAGCGGAAAGAAGAAAGGGGGCTACTACCTTTTTCGCCTCTTCCTCTTTCTTTCTGTGTGCTCTCTCTCTCTTTCTCTCTCTACTCTCAGGGACTCTATATGCTGCGCAAAGTCGCGACGATGGTCTGACTTTGCTGCTACTGCAGCCAGGGAGCGACTCTTGAATAAGGGAAGAGGAAAGGGGCGATCGAAAAGTCGTTGCCTAAAACCCGAGGCGAATAGGGGATAAGGCGCTTCTGTGATGGCCGGGGAAGATAGCGCGCGCGCAAGGGAAGATTAAATTGTTTCTTCTCGTTGCATCAGGCTTTTCGAGCTGGTTCTTTTTGATACTTTGTTGTTGTTATTGTTGCTGTAGACTGATATTTTTCAGCGAGTATTTTATAAGTGACTTATGAATTGTAATTGCATTGTATGCATATAATTTTAAATTTAATGGATGGTTTGAAATAATGTATGGATAAGCCCATTTTAGAGAATAATAATAGGCTAGAGAGGTCATGTAGGGGAAGCCAATTAATGTATGAATAACCCAAGTTTTGAAGTTGGGTTATCATAACCCAATATAACTCAACTTTCAATGTTGGGTTAAAAATAATGTAGAAATTCAAGGAAACAGAAAAGAGATGTGAATGTCAGTAGGGACACGTGATTAAAAGAAGATCGAGTATCAGTATATAGCTTCAATTCCATATCGTCTAATTCCAAGAAGTTCATTTGAAGATGATGGATGTGTTAGCTTGTTGAACATTTAGATATATACAACGTTATCGCTGTCATAACATATTATTCACCATAGCAGAATACGTATCATGAATTCATCGAGCGAAACTAAATACGCTGGAATGAATTTTAAATTCCATTTCCAAGCTCATAATGCAGACATCCAGAGGTTAATTCAATAAAACAAATTCAACCCTCCAAGAACTCTTTTCCCAAATGAAGATTGATGATAAGGAAAATCTCAGCTCGCACTACTGCAGGCATTTAAAAGCAACGAGGCAACGAGTTAAAGCTCGCCAAAGTAAGATCGAGCAGCGGCTCCGCGCACCGTTGCTAGCTCAATTTCGAGAGAAAATGAGCGGGAAACGAGAGGGAGAGAGAGAGAGAAAGAGACGCAAGGAAACGGATGCACGGCCGAGCGGAGCGATTTGTCGAGGCCCACAAAGGCTATATAGGCCCGAGGGCGGCCCTTTGATTTTCGTGGCGTGTACCTTTGTATGCGCGAAGGCACGCTCGACAAAGGCGGAAGGCCCTTCGGCATTCGATCCTCGTTTTTCCCTTATATTCCAAGGGAAAGCCGTGTTCCGTTTATTTGTCATCGATGTGTGTGTGTGTATATATACGGGAGCAGCTTGTCGACCGCCGCCGCGATTTTTCGTAAATTACGCTGATGCGCTCCGCAACGGATCTGTGTCGGACAAATCGCTCGATGAACACGACAGAGCGTGAAGATGTGTTCACGCTTTTGGATCGGTGATCTCTGATGGCTTTTATGGGAGGCGGATGAGTTTTTGATTTTGGTGAGAAATCTCGTGGGGAAAAGGAGGATGTGTGTTGCGATTGAATTGATCTCATTACTGGATGTTACAGGAAGTTGATCATTTTTGGTCTTTGAATTTTTGAATGGTTACACAAGTCCGAATGAAATATATAGTGGAAGAAAAAAACGTGATTCGGTCGAATTGAAAATATCAATGTTTTTGTTTTATTACAGAATATTCGATTTACAAACACTGGAATTGGATTCTGTCCGTGATTTTATTCTATCGAATTTTTATTACAGATTATTGATGCGGTATAAAAGCTCGAGTGTGTCGTACACTAAATTTTCATCCAATTTCATCGCTCAAGTGCATAAAAATAAATTTAAAAAATTGTTCATAAAAAAATACCAGCTCTGTCAACAATCGCCTGAAAGTGTATGCATTCAATATTACTACTTTTAATTAATGCGATATTAAAAAAAAAATCTTGTCGAGAGCTTATAATACGCTCTTTTATTATCAAACAATTCGCTCGACTCTATCGATAATTGAACGCTCGCCTTGCAGCTATATATCTTAAAAAGTATAGCGAAATTTTTAATGAAAAGTAATAATACACAGCACGCGATTCGCTCATTCACCCAAGCCAAAAAAACGACCTGCATACACTATTAACGAAAATTGTTTCCCCTTCGTTCCAATATCGCTCTCTTGCTCACAACTTTCTCGACTCAGGTGCGGGCCGGGCGAGCGCGCGCATTAGCGAGGAAAAATTTGGTTGCATCAACTTGTCGTCGTCCTCGACCCTTTATACCGTAAACCTGCTCTCTCTCTCTCTCTCTTCGCGCGCCACCAGCTCCAGACGAATTTATGGCTCGCAGGTACCTACGGGGCGCTTGCGCCGCAGGCCATAAAATCAGCGCCTTATCCCGCGCATTAAGGGAGCCGAGCGATCGCTTAGAGCGACGTCTTACCCCCCGCTAGGATGCAGCAAAAAAAGAAGAAGCAACGTTACGTCTTTCTCTCTCGGAAGTGAAAATTGTTCCCGCGAAATTTGCCAGAGCTCGTGAGCGTGCGCATTCATTTTACACCTTAAACTACTCTCCGTTTTATTTTCGCGCTCGTCCCAAGGGGGCGCCAGCAGCCCTGTAATCCCACCGATGTAACCGAGAGAGAGAGAGAGACGCGCGGGCGAGTATAGTCTATCCTCTTTTTTTATCTCGGCGGCTCTTTATCTCCTCGCGCGCGCGGCTCCGCCTTGTTTTATCTGCCCCGCGCGCCTCTTTTCTCTTCGCGAGCGTAAGTCTGCAGCGGAGGCTTCTTTTTTCTCTACTCTCCTTCGTTTTTCTCTCCTCCAAGGCAATAGACCGGCGTCTTAGGGTTTCGCTGTTCTCACCCTGCGACTGCCTTATCTGCTCTCCCGACTACTGGGATTTTCGTGATTTCGCGCGCGCGCGAGTCGTCTGCTCTACCACTGGTCGACTATACTCGTTTGTTATACTCCCTTTCCGCTCGCGCGAGAGTTAATTTTTGACTCTTTTTACCGCCGCGCTCTGAACACACTATAGCTATATACTTAGACAGTCATTCCCGGTGTGCTTATATTTCTTCTTGTTTTTCAGAGACAACGACTAGTGGCTCTCTCTCTCTCTCTGTCTGACCTCTTTACACTGGGCGACTGCTGGAGGATTAGGAAAAAAAGGCGCCGAGTGTGTACTTGCTCCGAGTTTTTAGGGGGTCGTGAGTAAGAGAGAGAGAGAGGATTTTCTTTTTTAAGACTTTCTGAAATTAGACTACTGGCTTCGCTCTTTCATTTAGTCGTTGAAGCGAAACGTTGATTGCCCGCTGGTTTTTATATATATATACCTTATATAACTAGCGCGCGCTCGCTTTAACGCAAATTAAAAAGCATTAGACAAATAAAGTGTCTCTGCGCGCAGAGCGCGTCAAAATTTAATCAGCGTTTGTCACAGTGATCGGGGGGGATATATACTCTTCCGGTGTGCTGGAGTAATAAAAATTTAAAGCGCGCCCTTTAAAAGTTCGCAGTCGCGCCGATCGGTAAATAAATTATCTCGCAGTCGTAATCGCATTTGCGCGTACTCTGCGCGCGATTTTTCATCGAAAAAAAAAAAAAAAAAATACTGCAGCCCGACGTCAATAAGCCTTAAGAGCTCGAGCTCTTTTAATACACAGAGTGTATAATTTACGTTAAACGACAGGGTCGGGCTTTTATTAATTCCCATCTACATTTATTTCCTCTCTCGGGCTCTTTCTCTCCGTCATTACAATTTCTCCTATACCGTTTTTTCTCATTACGACGTTTCACGTTCTACGTGCCGTATTTCTTTTGTTTCCTTTCCAAGCGCTCCGACCCTTTCCATATACTCATAAATTATTGCCAAAATTGCGGATAATGTTAACAAAAAAAAAAAAAAAAAAAATAAGTAGTAATTTACGAGTAAGGTCTTTGTCGAGGCTTGCCGGTATACTACATCGTTCAAACCGCGGGTCCGCATGCAAAAACCGCGCGGGCAAACACAGAGTATAGCCTCGACAACACGGCACGTATACGAGTTGGCGCCTTTGGCCTCGAATTATACTACGAAATCTCCATACATATACATGCGGTACAGCCCTTCCATATGCAGTCGCGAGAGCTGCTGCTGCAACAGCTAACGAAGCGCTCGAGCAGTCTGAAATTATTCTCGAAAGGGAGCGAACGAACGAGGCGCTTTAAAGCCGAATGCAGCAGCACAATTGGCGCAGACCAGAGGATATACAGTACTGGCCTGGTCTTCTCAGAAATAGTAAGAGAGAAAGAGAAAGAAAGACGATGATGAGGAAAAAAGAGTAGGACACAGGAGAAAAAGAAGAAGAAGCTCTGCGGGCAGAGAAAAGCAGGGGACACAAAGGCCGAAAGAAAGCGCGCGTCTTTAAAGTAACGTTTTCTCGCTATACCTCGTTCCCTAATTGCGAGGATTGTCGCGACCCCCTTCTCTCTCTCCCTGCGTCTTTTTTACTCTATATATATATACCCACCGCGTCTTTGTCTCCGGTTTGGCTTTCTTACCTGTTAATTGCGCCACTCTCGGCTCTTCACCGCGCGAGAACTTATTCGATTGTTTGCACGCGAGAGAGAGAGAGAGAGATTTTTAGTTCTTCATTTT
The DNA here is from genome assembly GCA_900474305.1 of Cecidostiba fungosa. Taxonomy (NCBI): domain Eukaryota; kingdom Metazoa; phylum Arthropoda; class Insecta; order Hymenoptera; family Pteromalidae; genus Cecidostiba; species Cecidostiba fungosa. The sequence continues at coordinate 96,295 of UCOJ01000204.1, read as the reverse complement.
TTCAAGAGAAAGAGATAGAGGCACAGTAGCAGGCATTTGCATGGATTCGATGAATAATGCTAATCCTCTGTGTAACAATGCGTCCGCTGTATATAGCACATATGCAGTTGTTTATTGTTCGGCTCTTGAGTGCGGGGGGTATATATATGTATGCAGTATATATAATACGCTCTTGAGCTTTAAAGGGGTTGAGGCGTTAAAGATGACGCGTATACGGCGCGTCAGTATCTTCCGCCGCAGACAAATGACCGTTATATTGCCGGCTGTGTGCTTGTGCACGCGGAAAATATATATATATATAGAACGACGCACGAGTTCGTAAATGCGCGCGCTTTATGAGGGTAGTAAAGACCCCGAAGTATATACACATACGGATTTTATCTCGAGTCATCTTGAGTATACGATTCGGAGTATCGAGGATTTTCTAAACCGAGTGTATTGTATAGCGCAAGGACATTCAAATCTCGCGCGCGCGGGAAAAAGTTAATTCGAATCTAAACCTGCGGAATAGAAATGAGTCTAGTTTAAAACTTCAAATTGACTTTACACACCGAGTGGCGCTGCTGCTGCTGCTTGCCTCCGAAACTTTCAACTCCTTTTTCTGAATATCTTGAGAGCTCGCGGTGTGGATTATTACTTCGCCCTTAATGACTAATTAAACTTTCCCCGCGCTAGCTGTGTCCTATTTTGCGCTTTGAGCCTGAATGCGCAAATTTTAGCGGGAAATTTTATTTTTACCTCTTTCTCTTCCTCGAAAATGAGCTTTTTGACATATTATACATATATAGCGGCGTTGACAATTCCGAGAGTAGAGTTAATGAACAGTAGCGCAATTTCACAATGAGCTTAGTTGTAATATACGAAAGCTTCTTTGTATATAGCTTCTACTTCGCTTATATGCAACAACGATTCAGTATACGAGGAATGAGTTTTACGTTACGACTGTTTTAGCGTATATAATAAAGAAAATTGAATTCACCGAATATTCATTCCGCGATAAAATTTCAATCGTATACGCCACGAAACAAAAAGAATGAACACTTTGAAAGCCGAAAAATACACTCTGCCTCGAGGATAAAGAGAGCGAAAAAGATACGACGACCCCTAATTCAACTACACGCCGCAAACATACGCATTAAGCTCCTCACTCGCGAATATTTTTCAACCACACCTTACACGCGCTCTTATCTCTCGCACCTCCCGCGCGCGCGCGCGACATTTCAAATTCATCTCGAGTCCGGCAGCGCGCGCGCGGGACAGTTTTCCATCATCCTGACACGAGCGTTTTATCTCTCTCCTATCTCGCCGCTTATAAATTATCCATCTCGCTCTCTCTCTCTCGGTGGTTATAGTCGTTCTCGTGTGGGTGATGGTGGTGGCGGTGGTCGTGTCTTTGACGCGAGGATTTGGCACGAGTCGTGGGTTGACCAGACGCTCCGGATTAGCCAACCGCGCGGCTTCTCGTAGGAGAGAGTTATATATGTATAGCTTTCAAAGCTCGAGTTCGCGCCTAGCAGTGTCGAACGCTGGTCGAGTTTTATTTGTTTTGAGGGTAGTGAGAAAGCAGTGGTCCTTTGAGGCGGTACGCGGTGTGTGGGAGTAGTGAGCTTTTTTCTTTAATTCCGAAAGGGTGCAGCAGGCTGTTTGAAGATCGAGCGGTCGCTCATGCGGGCTGCAGCGCGTGATTCGTTAGAGTTGGAATTTATTGCCTTAAATGCCTAGATTACTCTCTCTCTCTCTCTCTCTCGCTTGTTATATACATATAGTATAGCGCGAGTAATCGAGGATTTGCATCCACTACTTGGAGATTCATCGATTCGAAGAAGAGAGTCCGCGCGGAGAGAATTTGGAAAAACCGCATGAATATTGTAATGGCAGTAGCTGCTGCAGGAAGTCAAGTTCTAGGATGAATATTTTTTCGAGTGCACTTGGCGTTTTTCATATTTAAAGGGATACTAAACGACGACGGCAGATCGAGAGGGAGGAGGTCAAATAAGCGCACAGTGTCAACTATCGGAAAGCAGTGGAATGGCTCGAAATGCAAAATCCCATCTGCTCCAAGTTTGAATAATTCAAAATTTCCATCCGACTGTCACTGTCACTCTCTCGCAGTATAAATTCCACCTCTTCTCTCTCTCTCTCTCTCTCTCTCTCTCTCTCTCTCTCTCGTCCTATAATACCGAAGAAGAAGACGAAGAAGCTGAGAGGCTATATACCTATATATACAAGACCATCATCCTCGCGCATTATCGCGGCCGTCAAAGCTTCTCGCCTAACAGTGGTGCACCGCAGCTCCTTCATTCATCATCATCATCTCGTTTCGACCATGGAGACCGAACACCTTAGGTCCATCTTCTCTTCTCGGCGCGCATAATACCAGCTAGCTCCTCCAGCACTGCTGCTACGAGAGAGCCGGTGGAGTGAATTTCAGTTTAATTTCCTCTCCGCCACAATCCGCGCAAACTCCATCTCGCTCGTCGCACTGCACTTATAACGACGTTAAACTCGGCTGAAACGAACGTAGCCGCCTCTTGAACTGTGTATGTGTATGCGCGTGTGGAGAGTCCTGGCCCGACGTCGCTGAATTAAACTCGAATTTGCGCGCGCAGGAGGAGAGCGTGGATAAATCGAGTTAAAATTTTCGGCTGAATTATAGATATATAAGCGAGTTGCAGTACAGTCTGTGCATCAGTGCCTTCCACAAAGTGCAGTTGTATAAGGGATGGTGCTTGGAGGTGGATGAGAGAGGGCACGTGTCTTTATGACCGTAACCGAGTTTTTAAAGTGTTTTTAAGATGGTTTACTTTTTATTCTTGGCGTTGCGCTGAAAATAGATGTGTAATGAACGTCTGACATATTTTCTGTGTAATAGTAGCATCGGGCTGCGCTTTAAAATATGTGAATGTTAATATGGATCGACAAGCAATTTTGTATAAGAAATGAATGATCTTTCAGAGCAATATTGCCAACGTTTTACGTTAGTACAAATATTAACAAGTAAAAGTTTTATCTTTGTGAAAGAAGAAATGTAATTGCATTTTGCTAATAAAATCTGATGGCGGTTTCTGATTGCAACGAAAGATTAAACGTCAGCTTTGTGTGCAATATCTGATGCATACATCTTCATTATTTTTCCAACAGACGACGTTAGCCATGTTCTGTGATCGTCCTTTTTTTCTAAAAGTTACATCAAAAAGCTTTACCTCTCGACATACACGCCTTTTGTCAGATTAATTCATAAAACGTCCATCGCAGATTTACTTACAAAAAATTGCAATACCTCGATAAAACGCCCTTTCAAAGGATGACACAAAAAAGGACAATATAAATAACATCGATCGAATCTCGTCTCTATATATAACAATTGTTAGAGCAAAAAGAAATAATGTTTCGATTAAATATCTATATAATGTATAGTTCAACCCTCTGACTATAGCGCGCGGTTATACGCAATGATCAGCCAGGCCATAAAAAGAAATCCTATGTATATAGTCGGGGCGAACCTAGGCCCCGAAATTAAAGAGCAATCGCGCGTGCAAAGCCTGTCGACAATTTAAACGCAAAATAGGGTCAAACCCACGAATCCAGCCCCAACGCAGCCTCCCGAAAACCTCAGCGGGGCATAATTATTTGCGGTACGCGCGAAATCGGCGGCCAGTTCTCGCAAGGGAGACACACTGCTGCACGCGAGCACAACGGCCTGGTCAGAGAGTATATACGCTGCTGCTGCTGCTGCTGCGGCGGCCTGCGTATAATTCTGAAAGCCGCAATTAACGCGTCGCCCATAAACGACAGGTCGTCGGCTGCGCCTGCATCCGCAATGATTCGCCACTGGCGACCTCCTCCACCCCCGCATCTGCAATACTGCGTCGAATGCACGCACCTACCGTACGCACGCGTGCAAGCGATGCCTTGTCAGTGGATTTTACGAATGATTTCGTTGACTGCAACGCTGTACTCTCTCTCTGCGCATTTTATTTATTTGCGCGGCGGCTCTCGCTGCGTGTTTTCGAATGAATTTGTGAAGGGACGCTAATTATTAATCAGTGGCTGAATGCGTTATTGCAGGGTTGCGCGAGCGTACATATATTATATATACGTGTATATATATATATATGTGTGACTGTATTGTAGTATTTTATAAAATGGAAATGAAAATAGTCTGGAGAAAGAAAGGTAAAGCCGAGCTTGACCTGATTTCTTTGACGATATGTCCGCGCGTTTGAGAAACAATAATCCTATCGCCGCTATTTATTTTTCGATTTTAAAAATGAAGGACCCTGCCATTCAAAAATTCACAATGAAAATAGATCATATGCCGCGAATAAAGCCAGCGCGAGAATGAAAAATTGATGCTAAAACCAAAATACGCAAGGCGCATAATCCATCAACGGTGACCCAGTATTGAAGTCGGCGGCCGTCTAGTCGCGTGCTTACATCTCTCCGAGCATTGCTCCAGTTGTCGAATTTTTTAATGGCCTCTGCGCGATCGGAAATCGATTTTATTTCACACCGCGCAAGCTGTTTTTCCCCCCAAAGTAACACGAACTTTCGTTGCTCTTATATAGTTCTATTTTCTTCCATTGTTAGTAAGAACAATGTACAGCGCGACAACGCGAACAAACTTTTTTGACAATTCGATGAAATCCCTCGGAAAATCGCGGACCCAACACACTGCGCACAAGAACAAAAAAATAGCATTCTCCCCTGTGCACCCGATCATTACAAAGCTAATTACAGTCGGCCCATAACGCTTTTAATTTCGCGAGAGCCCTTCAATCAGCCACCGTCGACGCGCACGTGCTCTCAACCTTCCTATTGGCACCTGTGCAACGATACGATCGAAACAATCGTCGCTACGGCCCAATAACGTGACATTCCCCGCACAAACCCACACACGTATAGTGTGCGCGTTAACGAGCGTCCGATTTTCCTTCTCATTTTTTCGCGCTTCCACTGGCGCGCGCGTATTTTTATTGTAATCCTACCGCTGCGACGATATCGCACGCTTTTAATGGATTTACCGCAGGAAAGGTATAGGGGTGGCAAGTTACGACTCGCCGGGCGATAAATATCTTCGAGCTTTCGCGAAAATTGGAGGTATCGAAGGGGTGCATCGTCCGCGCTGAGCGTGAGTAATTGATACCGCCGCATGGAATAAAATGCGAGTAGGGAATCAAAGCTTTGGACGATTGAATGGTGCGATGCCAGCTTTGAATTAATTGAATTGCCGAGCGTGAAGGGGTGCTATCGCTTCTTTCGTTGATTATTCGAACGGCGAAATGTATGGGAGAGCTATGTGTACACTTGACTGTGTAGTAGTGTAGGCTATAGATATAGGGCTGTTAAGGCTTCTTAGCACGTCTCGGCATTGATCCTTTGCTGGTAATTGGAGAGCATGATAAGGGAGTCTGTGAATACGTTATATACTCTGAGCTTGATTAAAAATTCCATCCCCCGTTTCGTATATAGTGTATCTAGATGTAAAAAAATTTCTTCATATTGTACGAGAGCTGAGAGAGATCATATGATTTTATTTTGTCCAGCCACTCGAATCAGATTTCAGCAGAGGAATATCCTGCAAAATGAGATTTATATTCTAGCTACTCGCTCTAGCGTATAAAAGCTCCATCTCCGGTGTTATTTGAACCATATTCAAAAGCTTCACCATACTGTCATTTCTTCTTTTAATTTCCATTTCGCGAAATGCAGCGACGAGTGCACGAGAGACTGCATCGAAGTGGCGAAAAATCCCGTTTTCTCTCTGATGACATCTCATTTCAGCGCCGTCGTATAACAATATTATCCCATGAACTCGAGAGGAAAGCCAGCCGAAAATCCGCTCGTGCTCACAACAAAAAAAAAGGAGCAGCAGCATCCCACTGGTCATTTCGCGTTCCTACCTGAAGCGAAAAAAGCGGACGAGCGTCAGAGGAGCTTATAGCGACGTATATGTATACGCGAAAATTGCGTCAGGTATGCGGACAAAAATTCGCGTGCGAAAAGCCGAATATACAACCGAAACACGAATATATATATATACAGTTCGCTTGCAAACTCGCAAGGGGCAGCGGAGAAAAAAATTCTCTGTTTTACCGACGGTCGGGATTATCCGTGAAAATCGTAAAAAATCCGCGAGACTAACGGACAACACAGAGTGTCTACTCGCATGCTGGAGAGGAGTATATATATAAGCGCGTGTGACGCACCAGCGCTTTTGAAGCCCGGCATTAAATAATGTAAGCCCTTCCCCTCGGGCGTAAGTGCCGTTTCGCGCGTTAATTCGAAAAGCGGCCTGCTGCTGCTGCTGTCGCTAATCGGCTTACACGCGAGCGACTGGACTCTGGACTCTCCGTCCATCCGCCTGTATCAGAATCCATAGAGCAAACTCGAAGGGAGTGAGAGAGGCTGCTGTGTTGTGTACAACGCCGTGCCTATACCGGCACCTGTTATCGAGTGGATCCGACGATGGAATTTCTCCGAGCAGTCCACGAGAGTTATGAGGGGATATGACAGTGTGCGGGAGCTATTGATGGAGGGGGTGGGCTTCGGCGCGGATTTTGGATGCCGACGAGCGATGATCTTTGATGAAAGTTCGCGCGGTAATTGAATCGCGTTGAGCGGATCGTCGCTTCTCTCTCTCTACTGTATGCCGAGGATCTTGAGCTAAATTGAAATCACTCAGGGTTTTGTGGAATTATTACCATCATGAAGTGCAGCTGCCGGTGCTGTTTGCTCGCTAGTTCCACCGGTTGTTTGTTCGACAAGAGTAATCACTTTATCATATATGGTATAATAAACTACGGGTATATTTTTATTATAATATTATAATGAGTATACGTGCGGAGGGAATCGATATAAATACCCGCTACTGTTGTTTATCTTATCGGAACGGATGTATCTTCATGCTAAAGTAAAATAAACACGCTCTCATCTGTGCACGAGCTGGTTTCATCGAGATTCGCGCAGTTTTATTAGACCGCGCATTACCAGAGAGAGAGGAGAGCAGATATTAAAGGATGTTCATTGTGATTCATACAGTTATTCTGCGTACATAACGGAGACATAAAGCGAACAATGTATATATACACACAGCCCCTCTAGTACATGTTGCGATACGATTCCCCTCATTGACAAAAGCCCGAAGCAAAATAACGCGATTTTATCGGATCCTCCGATGGGCAATAAACACGCCTGATCATCCGAAAATATTCACCCTCCTCGCTTTCGCGGTACATCGGCGAAACAACGTATATATGCTTATATAGCTTGGCGCATATTGCCTGATGGGGGCGTATATACAACATGTTGTATATATCGACTCCCGTGTATTAGCGTACTTTTGCTCCGAGCGTCTCGTTCTTATTCCACCCTCGAGTTATTTCCCCGATCGGCCGAAGCTTTTCTCCGTCGTCGGCCATCAGCCACAGGAATCTCTTCAGCAGTGGCTTGATTTAACGCGCTGATGCCGTTTTATTTTCTTCTCTCGCATCCGTATACAATCGATTCTGCTATATAGTATATATACGCATCGCATTCAATTTTCGAAAGTGAATCAGTCTGCGCATGTATATATATAACGTGTCGATACACATCTCGCGCCCGCGCGAAGGACTTTTAATGTATACAAAGTGTTTTTGATCGAGCTGAAAGCAGCGACTCTGTGCGCGTGATGATGACGCGACTGGATGCAAATCCGACGATTTTTATCTCGATTAAAAGCGAAGTCGATGATTTTGGGTCAGATTTTTTTCTCTCTGTCTCCTGTCGCCCTCATCACGCTGATGAATTTTTCAACGCACGCGGCAAAAATAGAAATCCGCTCTGGTTCGCTTCAGCCGAACACGTGAATACCACGATGTTGCGTTGAATATTCGAAAAGTACGTGCAAGGTATTTTTCGAATTACGAAACTTCGGACAATGTAACTTCTTCAGAAGGTATTTCTCTATACAGCTTCGTGGCCTACTTTAACTTCAATTATTTTCGACACACATAAAAAGTTGCTTGCAAAATATGCAATAACTCCGTACGAAACTTGTGCCACGCACAACTTATATAAAAAAATTCTACAAATTTAACTTTTTCATCACCGCGGCGATATTCTCTATATACATATTCATCGAAAATTATTATTTACGGAGAGCTCTCGAATTCATCAAAAGAAGCATCGCAAGATCGTGTGCACATATACGTATATACTATACATGTACAGATCCGCGAACATCAAATACTAATATCCCCCGGTTGCCAAGTGCAGAAAGAAGAAGAAGAAGAAAGTGGCGGGGGTGGTATAGCGTATATAGCCCAGCCGTTAAATCGAAGCGAAGCGAACTTTCTAAAACTATACTCGCGTCACGTATATCTTCTCTCTCTCTCTTGAACCTCCGCGAAGAAGAGAAAAAGGACGATGCTAACACACTGCTGCAGCCGAACTCTTAAAAACTGTTTACGCGCGGCAAACGCCGTGCAAAAAGGAAATAACGAGAGGAGTCGTGAAAAAAGTGTTTCGAAATACACGTTGACTTAACTTTGAGGGGAAAAGAGTCTCAAGGCTTCGATACTCTTCTTCTTTCTTTTTTTATTATATACTGCTTTCACTATATATTCGACTCACCTTTGACTAATTACCGACAAGGCGCCGATGAGCGCCACACCCTTATTGCATTTTTATGCGTTGGAGGAGAGATGTTTCGATTTATATAACTAATGAGGCTTTTGGAGGAATCGAGATATCGTTTTCTTGTTCAGGAATTTTTTTTTAAGTGATCGAGTGTGCATAGCCAAGGATGCAAAATTAATCAAGTTTCCCCATCACTCAACGTCAATCAAAGCGTTTCTCAGGCCGCATCGACCTCCAAATTTCCCGAGACCCCTCCGTCTTTAATTGTCTTCATTCAACAGCAAAGCAAACATCTCATAAAGCTCATCCTTGGTTAAACACACCTCGTCCTACCAAGCTTCACAGCAGCATCTCTCTTGTACTAGCCGTCAAGTATAGCTACCGATGGCAAACAAGCTGCTGTAGCGAGAAGCTTCGGTAAAAGGAGAAAGAGATCAAGACTCTCGCCGAGTAGAAAATCTTCGATTCGCTGTTCATTAAACGCCGAAGAAGCAGCTCTCGTTGGGGCAAAACTTTTCGGGCCGGGCGGCGCAATTAACTCTTTATTCAAACACAGAGAGAGAGAGAAGCAGAGTATATATAGCTCGTCTCGGTAAATAGAAACCAAGCGAGTTTATTAGGCTACCTATCTCTCCTGTAGCTCCGAAAAACTTTTTAAGCGTCTTCTGAGCAGCTTTCTTTTCCATTGGCCGCGAGTAGTAGTAGTAGCTCGTTACTTCGTAGCCGCCGCCACCGCTGCCAGTGGAGAGAAGTCGATCATTCCATTAGAAGGGAAGAGGAAGGGGTGAAATTACGTTTCCGCGGCGGCGGCCAATAAATTTCACGAGCGCGGCAATTACGATCGCGGGAGGAGGAGAAATTTTCTTTAATCAGCGGACGGCTGATTGGCGCGCCGGGCTTGAAAGATTTTTCCAACCTTATACAGGTGCGCGAGTATTTTTTGAAAAGTGTTTTAACGCGAGTTATACGTCCCTGAAATCAGAGGTATATGACTTTGTTTGCTGATATTATAGTTTATATGTAGAATCGAAATATGACTTATTTTCTCGTGCGTGCTCTACGAATAATTCATCGGTCGAAATTAAGTGGGACGCAAGTTATGCTTCGTGTGACAGTAGCAACTTTTAAATAGAATCGTAAAATGTATACGAGAGAGAGAGAGATCGCTGCTATTTGATTTGACATTGTCACGCCATTACATATTATCCCGCGGCATCATAAATAAACCAACAGCCCGAAGCGAATGCTAAACGAGCTTTTGGCTATTTATATATCCCGAAATAAAGCCATACTTTGCTTTCTCGCTCATATAACACACTGTAATATAGACGTATCATCGCGATCAACACGAAACAAAAAAAAAAAAAAAAAATCGTCGGAACAGACCGATAAAGTACGACACGGAAATCCCATCGAAAATTCAATTCGATTCTACTCCGGCGCAGTTATATTAGTATTATAGATTGAGCTGTTTTCGAAAAATCGAACGCGCGCAAAATTAATCGAACTGGCGCGCCGCTGTTCTGCAACAATTATAAACGGGCTCCCGACTTCCCGACGCGATAAATCAGCCAAAGGTGTATAAATATTAATTCCGTCGCGCAAATGCAGCCGTTCGCTTGCTTTCGCGATATATACACACACACACACGCGTGTACACATATCGGCGCGTAAGTCGACGATTCTATTAGACTAAATTAAATATTACCACGAGGGCCCAGGCACCGCGGCTATAATAATTTATGCCTCTATATATCCGCGTGTATACGAGTAGTGTATATTCCCGCGTATTATACTCGGCGGGCAAAAAATACGCCGGCTTGCTGAAAGAAATCCCTCGAGGACGATCAGATAAAAAAAGATGATTTAGCGCTTCCTCGCGCAAGCAGGCAAATAATAACGCGCGCCGGGGCCATTGTTCTTATCCGTCTGCTACTACTTCTTGGCTTCCTTCTTCGTTAGTCGTGTCGCCCGCGAGAGTTTTCGCGAGGGGGGGGGGAGGAGGAGGGGGAGAACGTAATTTGCGTGCGAAAGTATATGAGCGCGAGGGAATATGGCAGGTGTACTTTTGAGAGCCAGGTATCGGTGAAGGATCGGAGGCCTTTGTTCTTTTCGAGTTCTTATTATGACGCGGATGATTAGTGTGTACGCGGTTATAATAGGGAGTTTGCTGTCTTGCTTTTATGGCTTTTTCAAGTGCCTCGAAATTTGAATGGGGCGCGCTGGGAATATTGCTTATTCGAGAATCGATATGCGTATATGGTATGAAGTTATAGTATAACTTATCGATTTTAAAAACTCGGCAGCAGCGAACAATAAGCAACGAAATAAGCAATAACTCAGTTTGAATGATATCATGTTGGAAAAAATTTATGAAAAAGTTTTTTTGAAAAATATACATAAATATTCGTTTCCAGCGAGGAGTACATGATATATCTCGTATGAAAAAAGTCCGAAACCGTCCAATTACCCGCACGAAACACACGCCTCGCGGAAATCAAAGCCTCCAGGCCCTCTCGTGAAGGCAAAAGGCGCGCAGTGAAAAGCCGCCGAAATCAAAAGCGGCTCAGCCGAGCATAAATCATCAGGGCTAAGCTTTGACCAGGCGAAAAAAAAGATGCTACCTCGTGTAGTAGAGAGCCTCGAAAGACCAACGTGAAAGTCGTTAGAGTGCTTGTCGTCGCACGAGAGAGTGCACCCAAGCGGGTGATTCCAGGGGTGAGCTCGCGATATTAGCGAGTATATATATACACCACTGGAGAGCTGCCTCGCCTCCTACTCCCACGCAGACACGTAATTGCACGGAGAGACGAAAAACATCGAGTTAACGACGCTCGCCGCGGAAATAATCGAAATAATGCAAATGTCGCGCAAGCGAGCGTGATGCAGCAGCAGCAGCAGCGCAGTGGTGCTATGGTCGTCGTCGCGGCGCGAGCGCTTTTGATTAAATTTACGTGTGCGAGGAGAGTTTCGCCGGGAGGAAGTTGGGATTGGATTGCCTCCGGGATTTTACGCAGTTTTGCGTCTGGAGATCGTTTGGTGGATTAAAATATGCCTGGGTTTCTTCTACCTTCTTATATTCTAGGTATATACAACATGTATATACATCGCGGATACGTTGACTGATGATGATCGGTATATATGTTTGTGGGGGTGATAGACAGATGAGACCAAAATTTCGAAGTCGAGATTCGATATATACTGCATGTAGCGAATATTCAATTTTCACTCGGGCAATATATGCGGAATATCACGCGAGAACTCTAAATTGATAGAAGTGGAATTTATGGTGTTCGTTTTAATTGATATTAATGGTGGCGTGTAAAAGCATATTGTATATTGTTACTCACTCTTTGCTGCATTTCCACACGCTCATTTTATATTGAATCGCGATTCTCGTGAATACGTACCTGAAATGAGAAATTAATTATGTTAAAGGAGAAATATAATTATACGCATTATGAAATTCGTAATTGATGAAAAGTTGATGTATTCCGAGCATAACTAGGTTACATCTCATAATACGCATATACAGTATCTCTGCATTATTAGTTTTGTGTTCTCAATATTTCAAAATGAGTAATCGTTACCCGTCAGCAGGCATCATAAACGTTCAAAAGCAGCTTTCAAAGAGTGAGAACGTTTCGCATTCGATTAGTATGATAATAAGTATACAATTAATATAGTCTTTTATAGGAACGTCGTCATGAACTCTGATTTTTAAAACAGTGTCCTTACAATTCCTACTAAATTTTTTATTCGCGCGATTAACAACATTTAAATATTCCGCGAGTATTAAAATTCGTATCCAGACCGCGCGCACGTCTCTTTATTTTAGCCATTAATTTCGCTTCGCGTCGTCGGCGTTTATAATGTAGCCCGATTTCGAATTATCATTCAGCCTACGCTCGCTACGATTCTCAGTTGGGACACGTAGTCCTCAGAGCCGAAAAATTCCTCCACGAGAGCGACAATCATAATTCACCCGAACGTGTTTTTGACGAGTCATTCGAGAAAATCGAAACAAGCTCGAGAGTTGAAATCCCGTTGTCGTTGCATGTGTTGTTGTTTTTTTTTCAAACCGTGACTCTGGAAAGTTTATTCGTATAATAAGTGCGCGCGCTGCAGGAAATTCGTGATATGCGTGGTATTTCAGCTCTGCGTTTAATATTCTCTCCTTTTGCATTATTTTGTTTTATATATAGAATTAATATATCGTGCTACTGCTTCAAATGAAAATATTTGTTTCGGATTGATGCATCGCGAATGAAGGTATTAGCAGCGTGGATTTGCGAATCTCTCGAAATAAAACGCGACATTTATTTGAGTTAAAATAACAACGTTATACTCTGCGGTTACAAGTACGGAATTTTAATTTTCGAATATTTTCAAAACGATCGTATAGTATATACCTGACGTGAAGCATTCATATAGAAACAAGTGCATAATAAAAAAAGCCACTCTCTTTTCACTGTGTTCGATCGTTCGACGAAAATCTTGTAAGTTTCCAGTAAAAATTCCAAGTAAACACCGCCGCGGCAAACTGTCCACCCCTGAAAAATATATATCGCCAAGAACCAAAAAAAAAGTAAAAAAAATCGAGCAGACGACTCAATCATTATTCACTCAAAGGGCCGACAACACTACGTCTCTATCGCGGCCTCGCCCAAGAAAATCGAATCCACACACGCGGCTCGAGAATAAAGGAAAAAACACGCCGACATAGTCTGTAGAGAAGAAAAAAAAGCCATAATACGAAGCTTCGTCGATCGTAGGAGTAAAACCCTCAGCTGCGCAGCGGGTGGCGTCTTTCTGGCGCGCAAGGTATATAAAAATCTCGGCCGCTGCTTTTCCATGCAAATTGCGAGCGCCGTCTCTCTCTCTCTCTCTCTCTCTCTCTGCGGCCACCGATGAATATAACGTAAGATGATTTATTACGAGCTGCGGCGATCGGGCCGGGAGATATTTTTATATATATACATATAAGAGCGTGTATAAGGTGCGGGTAGCAACTGGAACTTGATCGCACGAAAGCCCCGAAAAATTGTCCTGTCACCGCTCTCTAGAGCGAAGTATATAGGTATATACCTGTATACACAAGTATTAGGCTCGAGATTCTGGCTCGATGACTCGATTTCGAGGATCAAGAGGTGATTGAGGCCTCGTCGATGCGCTTGTTATCGCGCAGGTTTATTTTTGGTCGACTGGCTCTCGCGGAAGAGAGACTGCTTCGACGTGAGTCGCGAGTTTGAGAGAATCTTGGGGGTGACTAGACACACGCTGTCGTTTCAATTTATGTGCGCTTCGTGTTTGTAATAAATAGACTTTTTCCCGCGAGAGATGTATTGGAAAGACTGCAATAATTGCTGGAAAAATGTCACTCCTCGACACGCAAGTTATTTCCGGCGGAGAAAGTAAGAGAAGAAAGTAAACGCGTAGCTTAATTAAGTCATTAATGAAAAATTTACTGCTGATTTAACAAATGGCCCGAGAAAGAAGCCATTTAATACTCTCTCTCTCTCAGCGTTATTTTCTCTCCTGCATTCCGTAAAAATGAAGCTTTGCAGCTGAAGCACGTGAAAAATGTGTATAATCTCAAGAACTCGAAGAAAAAAATGAGTGTAACACTACTGCAGCCCACACGGCGTTTAACCCCTAATTAGCTATGTCATTCAACCCGCTCCCATGAGTAAGAGAGAAAAGAAAAGCGCGCTAGCTAGTTTAACAAAAGTAGCGGAATAACGCATATAGCTTTCGGAATTGCGCAACGAGCCGTAAGCTGCACGAAAATATGCAAATACTCGTGTGCAGCAGTAGCAGCAGAGAAATGAAGACACACCTCTGAATTACGTTGGCCCGAATCGCCGGCAATTTTCTCTCCCTGGGCGGCGGCAAAATCATTGTGCGGCCGTTTCACTGTGTTATTTTCAAAAAGCAGACAACTCATGAATGTAAGCCAGTGTGTTACGTAAATTTCCTCGAAAATCCTGCGAATATTTACACACGCGGCCAGTTTCTTTTATCCATAATGCGCGTTTTGACATTATCTATATTTACACTACAGCACGCAATGTTATTTCGTTGCGCGACAAAACTTACTATAAAAATCATCTTCGGCTCCGCGCAGCTGCAGTACACATATATAGCTTAAACCCTTTCTCTTTTCGAAATCTCTACGGCCCCGTGTGTTTTGCCTGCACCTCCGAATTCCCTCAGAAAATCCAGTAGTCCGCTGCGCGTCTCTATTTTCGTAACCATTGTCCTCTTGCTCTCCCGACAGTATAGCAGTAGCATCAACACACTCTCGGTATCCCTTTATCCGGCAGACACACACACACACGTGGTGGCGGACTACGTGCGCCTTCGTTAAATTCTCCGTTTCACGGGCCGATCTTTGTCTCCTCCGCGGCTTTGGGACGACGCGCGTACAGAGCGCGCCAGAAAACGAGTTACGTGGGAACCACGAACCTGCTGGTCCAGTGTTTGTTTTAGTGTCCTCTCTCTCTTCCTCTGTAATGTTTGCTCGTGTGTGTGTGTGTGTGAGTTGGATGTGTCGCTGATTCGATTACGTCGCTCTGGACCTTCACAAAAGTGCTCTACGCTTCTCGTTACGTTCTCTGTGTGTGTGTGTGTGTGTACTTAAGACTCTTTTTTTTCGTTTTCTTTGCAGGCAAGCTTTGCAGAACACGAGTGCGTGTGTATAGGTATATATGTACGAGGTGTCGTTGCGTAATTCGAACGAAGCAGACTCGTGATTCTCGGAGGAGAACGAGCGCTGGAAACTTGAGACTCTCCCGAGCCGGAGATGTTTGGAGTGAGTCTGATTTAATGGGGAACGACGCTTTTGGATCGTCGTTTTGCCGACTGCGCAGTCGATCGATGTTATTCGCCGCATCAGACGTGGGAAAAGGTATTGTCATCGCCTAGTCATCGTCTTTTTTTTATTCTTTTCTCGAAATGATCAATCGGTCGACGACGGATATATCTCGACGAAACGTTTATAAGCTTTGAGGATTGACGCTTCGCCGCATTTTGACGCTATTGTTTCTGACATAGCTTTATATTCGCGGCGGCGGCCGCGCAATAAAGGATTGGCCACAATGGCTTTCGTAACTGTACCACAGATATATAACAAATGGAGGATCGCATCAGCGGAATGTCTCTCTGTCTGTCACTGGCCTAGTTCTCAAATCAAATTCAAGAGTATACAGCTTTAAAAAAGAGCCAGAACCAGATACACGGGGAGGACGTTTTGTATTTTTTTTTCTCTCTCCCTCCATCTCTCGGTCGCGCGCAACAAACGAGACCGCAAATTGCCAATTAAAATGTACCTTTCACTCGTGAATTTTGTAAATATTGCGGCTTTTGACCGAACTAATTCGAACGAATACTCTCTGATGTCGCGCTGAGAGTCTCTCTATATACCATCGAAATTCAAATTAACTCGTTCAACGCACATGTGTGTATATTATATAAAAACTGGCCCTCGTCTCGTCGTCATAATATTTACCGCGCACACGACTCGGCTGTTAATCGCTGTGCATCAGTGATGCATGGCGATTTTTCCGTCTGACTCATACATCGTGTATACGCATCGAGCGCCTTATTCGCAGAAGCGTTTGTAAATAAAACGGGAAGAAGTCTCGATTTATGCGTAGCACTGCGCACTGCATACGCTAATCGTATCGCATAACTCTTCTAACGCCACGGCGATCAATCTTCCGAGAATTGTCCACGTAACGTTATACATACGCGAATAAAAAAAGAGAAGATTGACAAGGACAAGTCCGAGGTCTTTCGCGCGAATACTAAAATTTCTGCGCGTTCGTGGAAAAAAAAGTCGCTCCATAAACGTCGACTTCCTTCGTCGAGAGACACGCGCGCAACGACGAGTTATAAGTATACCGTCTCGCGTTATTCTAGTCTGTGTCTTTTAATTAACTCGTTGCGTGAATTGATCGACTCCAGCATGATGTATACGTGTATGTCCAGTATACTTATATACGGTGACTGATGATATCAATGAATAACTTCTTTATGCCGCTGGAAGGTCTTTCAGTTGGCAGAAATTACGGGCAGCTCGTTTTCTTTCATAGGTTCGATCTCGCGGTATACACATCACATAATTGCGCCATTCACGGAAACGAGTTTCCTCTCGTTTCATATCGACTTTTTTCCAACTTTGATTTTCACAGAAGCACGTTATTTTTTTTACCACGCTCAAAAACTAATCCTCGATTCTCGAGAGCTAGAGAGAGAGAAAAAATACGGACCACTACTGGACATCTAACTAAACCAACGACCAGAAGCACACGACGAATCATAACGAACCTCGAGGACGACGACAAGACACACACACACATATATATACTGAGATACAGCAGTAGCTTTTTGCCGAGCGAAATCCGTTTAATTGCGCATCGCCTCTACTCGCAAACGAGCCGCGCGCGCAAGAAACGCGTCACTCTTGACAAAAAACGAGGACGAGCTACTGCGGCGAAAAAAATCCACTGGAAACGCGGATAAATAAATGTATGCAATTAAAGCGCAAGGAAAAATGTTTTATATACGAGAGACGCGCGCAAGAGAGAGATGAGACGGTGCACAAGGACGCAGACAATGCAGTGGCAGTTTCGCAACGAGGCCGCGCGATCTATTAGCGCGGCTCCGGCCGTCTGTTTGTCTGCCTCTGATGTGATGTGTATCCTATATATATATATCTATATGCAATGCGAAGGAACGACTGTGTACCTGCTATACTAGCGATTGCCGTAATCGATGCGACGATGGAATGGGATTATAAATAAAATATGAATTACGCGGAAAAGCTGGCTTTTTCTGATGCGGGAATGACTTTTTCATGGATGATATGCCGACGAAGCTTTAATAGCTTTTTTCTCTCGTATTTTTAGTCTCCGGACGAAATGTCTATAATAAACAAGTGCCTGTGTCGATTACGATTTTCATCAATGATGATCGCTGCGTCATGGAAATTTGACGTTATATGAATTTTGATAGATCGAAAAGCAATGTACGAAAATATTGGATCTAGTTTTATGCGTGATATTTACTGGATTGTTTAGACAATAGCTATTGGTTGTTACAAAATGCAGATGGAATATGGATATAAATTCACAATAATCTTCACAACTTACAAAGATTTCCTGACAAATAGTTTTAAATGTACTTCATAAGCTTTGCGTAACTAATAATAACAGTTATAGCATGAAGCAGCAGGCCTCTTTTGGCACAGGAATTTTTTCCTCAGTGATAGTCAATAATATTGGTTCAAACTGACCTACATACCAAGTAAAACTTGTTAAACATCACCAATATAGAAAAATCGTTTGAAAAACTTCAAGCGAAAGCTGCATTGTTCCAATATCCCAGAAAGTGTAAAAGTCAACGCGGCACTAAACACACTCCACGCGCGCTTTAACTCTCGATCCTCACTTTTATCTCGACCATAGCTGCACACGTCGTTTTACACGACTCTTAAAGCTCCCGCAAACGCGCAGACAATGCGCTAGTCTCAGATTGGCAATTACAGCGTGCGCGCGCTCGCGCGATCAGGAAAGACGCCGCAGCGCAATCCGTTCTGTCATCATCGAAAGCCCGCGAGCTTTCGAGGATGGCACTAAAGAAGCCGAATGGACAATGCCGCGTCGCGTCTCCCGTTTTATGGACCGTAAATGCGCTGCCGCTGCTGCTGCTGCTGCTGCTTCAACGTAGCTACTATAGCTCTGCTGTATTACGACGCGAACATCATGTCGCGCTTGTTCTGCTGCTGCTGTTGCTGGTGATATTTCGACACACCGAGCGTAAATTAAGGAAGCATTCGGACAGCTGTTGTATTGCATTCGTGTGGCTGTAAAATGTTTAATTTTTAGGGATTGTATACATATACCTCGTGCTTTAAGAATATTTCCTGTGTCGATTAGCCAGTAGCCAGTTATTAGAGGTGAAAAGTCAGCCTCGAGAGCACACAAGCTTTGGACTTTATAACAGAAATGGATCGCTAGAATTCTCTTGTTGCTTTGGGTAATTGATGGATGGTTTTCGGTTTAGAAGGCGCGGTCCGAGGCGGTAAAAGAAAATTTTGATCGATTTTAAGAAATTAATCATCGTTAGTATTTAAGTCAATTACTACGTGAATAGAACATTTTAAAATGAATTATAAATGGTTTTTATTATGTAAACACTCGTCAATAATTATACAAGTTCAATAAAGCTTATCAATGCGTATATATCAATACATTAAATTTTATTATGCATTCTCGATCGGCTTGTTGTTATATTCAACCATTTTCTCTATATACCGTAGACGTGTAATAATTGAAGTACCGACTGTATTGATGAATTTTATTTGAATTTTTCATGTAAATAAATAAATTTTTTTACTATCTGTCGTTCAATTAAATCTCACACTGCGTGCGAGTTAACGGTTTTATTAAAAAAAATTTGTTAATCCCCTCCAACACACACGTCGTGAATTACTCCTATTACCGGCTATTCTACGTCAAATTATTCATCTCCCACGAAATCCTAGTGCATCAATAATTCAATCTTATGCGCATAACGAATCGAGCGATCCTCGATCGATTAATCGCATTGAATCAAAAGCCAAACTGGCTTTCGGCTAATACACAAAGCTACCTTTATCTGCCAACAGTGACGCGCTAATGCGAAGCATATCTCGGCTAAAAGGATGAAAGCTATTATTAATTATGCCGCGACGCGCGTTGATTATATTTTTATTAATTAACAAGGCGCAAATCAGTCGAACGAGAGACTACATAATACTAATATGGACACAAAAGCGCATTAGCTGAATGCCAGCTTTGAATTAGTCACTCTATTATACATACTTATATCCCCGCTTATACTTTCCGGTCGTGTAATGAAAACCGATAATATCTGGTCAATCGATTATCGTGTATTGCCGCCAATACGCTGTAATTATTAAAGGTGGCTTTGATTCGATTTATGTGGTAAATATTTATACCGCAAAAACAAATTAAGCTTCTGAAATTTCAACATACCGAGAGTCCTTGACACCATCTGGTGTATTTATATATAAATACGAATCCACAGCGCAGACACACATGTCGGCACAATAAATCTCTAATTTCTCACGCTATATCAATACTGCAATTACGAAATCTCGCCCTCTCACCTGACTCCACAATCAGACCTCCCAACACCTCCAGTCATTTCCTCTCTCTCTCTCGTCGCTCTCTCTCTCTCTCCTTAATTACCCAACTGCTATCCGTCTCCTCCTCCAAATTAAAAGCGAGCGTGTGCGCGTCATCAAGTCTTCGCAACAAACGACCGGTAGAGTTAGTCTCATCTCGCTGGAATGTTAAGTGATCGTCGAAGGGCAGCAGCAGCAGCGCATTTCCTTCTTGCGGCACACACACACACACTATATATACGCACCTTTTCCGCGGAAGCGCTAACGCATTTTTCTCTCTCTTTCTCCGCGACGACGACGACTAATGATCGTCAGGATGCCGCGCATTTTTTATCCCGCGGATCAAAAGTGTCTCGTTAAAGCGCGCGCCGAGAATTTTCCGGGAGAGAGAGAGTACCTATAATATACATCGCTGCCACGAGAAGATAGAAATTCCGCGCTAGTTCCCATGAATAAAGCGCCGTTAAAAACGAAAGAGAACTGCACGCAAAAGTTTCGTATTCCGCGAGAAACGATATAAAAGCTCGATATTAGCGTCTTTGTCAGTCTTTCTGGCGTCGTTCTCGAGAGGAAGCTGTATATTTCAAGTATAAGACAGAGAGAACAAAATGATAATTGCGCATCAGAGAAGCTTGACTTTCAAGATCAGCCATTTGGAAGAAAAACTCTGTCGTCGTGTGCGCAACTTTGTCTCGAGTAAAGCGCTGTACTATATAAAATGGCAGAAGAAAGCGAATAAGGGGCTAAAATAGAACTATACATCTCATCATTTATAAAATATATATTGTTTCGGGTGTGCACGTGAATTTCCACAATAAAAACTTGAACGTCATACTTTTATGTGTGTTGGTTGCACTTCTCCCTCTCTCGCTTCTACTTCGTTTAAACGCGAAAGAGCACGTACTGACGTCGCGCGCGCGCGCGCGCAAAGTAGGACATCGCAGTAAATCGTATGACCTGTCGAGCCGGGCAGTATAGAGGCCAAGAGGAAAAACAGAGTTTTCGCGAGCGTCTAGGAGAGATGTGATATCGATGCGGAAAAGAAGGAGGGCGGGAAAATCTATATTATGCTAAATCCGAACGCGATATGTTTCGTGCGGCGTGTATGCATGGAGTTTGACGAAATTGGCTGCTGGTACTTGCTGACAGCCGAAATATCAGAGAATATATAACAGGCCAAAAGTATACGAGAGAGAGGATCGAGAGATGCAAAAGGCATACTGCACTACTTGCCTATATATATCGCGCGTAAGAATGTCCGGAATTTATCGATTGGCCGCGGATATTAAAATTCCTCAAATGAGATGGTATCACCGCCGGCAAAGCAAACACGATGACGCATCAGTATACTTCTTCCGCTAAATTAGGAAAGCAGCAGCAGCAGCAGGAGGAGCGGTGTCTTGTGCGCCGATAAATCACGATGAAAAAGTTAATTGAGCTCCAAGCGATATGAGAAAAAATTTAATAACGACTGCTATTTCAGCTCGCCTTTTTTTTCGCTCTGTCCGAAAGCCAATTTAAAATATTGCGCAGTTCGAGCGGAAAGCTATTATATGCTCTCATTGCGCGATTTTTCCTAATTAAGTGGCTTGCTTTACTCCCCCCTCTCTTTCGAGTCGATCAGACCAATAACTCGATCAGCCATCGGCGCGCACACAATAAAAGAGCTCGCGGAAAAAAGCCGAAAAACTTTGCACAAAAGCTGCTCGCTGAGGAAAATATGAGAAAAGTGCGCGCTCGCAGTATATACAAAAGAGCCGTCGCTGCTACTGCCACCACTTTTCCCGGAACTCAAAACTTACGAATCGCTCGCCGAAACTTGCAGACTTCCCTATAGACGTCACGTTAAACAATGAAACCCGATCGATCGTCGTGAGAAATTATCGAAATCGCGGGAGCGAGTTATGTATATATACCTACGTGTATATATATATGGCTGTTATAGAGAGGCGAGAGTCTCGGGGCGAAATGAAAATTCTATAATTTCAGTGTGGTACTGCGGGATTTGCATGTGAGAGATCTGGAGCGTGGAAGAGAGAATAAAGCGGAAGAGGACACGCGCGGGGACCGCTTGAAACGGCTTTTGGAGTTTAGTTGTCATATAAGCTCTGGGGAGAGAGAGAAGAGAAGAGGCTGGACGCCAGGCGATATGGGTTAATGTTGTTTTTGCACGTTGCACTAGTCGGATGAGCCCTGCGTTATTTAGTGCATTGTTGTACGCCACTATAGGTGCTATTTGGAATTCAGTTATACTTCTCAATAGTGCAGTCTCTCGCGACACTAAAGCGTGTGTATATGAGCCTTTGACGTGAAAACATTGAATATGCCGCGCTTTATAGTCGAAGATTCGAGAGGAAAGAATTTTGGTTGGAATTCTGAGAAACGCTATCTGTATACAGCACTTTTGTTTGATGATTTTCGTTGTAAAAAATATAAAGCATTATTGTATTGAAAGCTCTCTGCGTTCGAGCGAGCTTTTTTTTTATTTAGAGTGTCATTCGAAAAATTGTTAACACTCCTCGTGAAATTTATTTCTAGCGCTGCAGTAGTCAATACCACGCGCCGAACGCTTTTATTATGGCTCTCCTGAGTGCGACAAAATTTTCCCGAATGTTTGCAGCGACGGCGCAGCCGTTACTTTATGAGGGTCCCGCAGACTACTCTCCCTCTCTTTCTCTCTGTGTTTCGCCCGACAACAGCGGCTGCTGCTACTACTATTTGAGTAATTGTTTTTTCTCTCTCTCTCTCTCTCGCGCGCGCAAAAGCCTTTTGTTGACTCTGCGATAAAACGGAAAAATCTCTTACTTTGACTCGAAACACTTTGTAGACCGCGTTTTCGCGAGATAGAGATAGAAAAGAGAGATCGAGGTATACGGAAAGTATTAAAAAATCGCGTCGTGTGTACACAGAGCACGGCCGTTCTGTTGAAAGCTCGTAAAAAGGAAAACACAGCGCAGGACTCGCGATGACCTCGCGGTAGAATAAACATGAAATGCCGGCCGGAAATTAGGCTTGTCAAACACAAACCTAATGATTATATAATTCAGTCAAACTAGGCCAGACTGGAATTCACACCGAATTAAAACCAACATCAGCGTACCAGCAGCGGCGGCAGCAAAGGCCGGGAAGAGAGAGAGAGAGTATAGAACACGAGCTTGCAAGCTCAAAAGGCTCACGGCGTTACACATAGTAACGCGCGCGCGTCCTGTGCGCGCGGCATAATGAAGCTTTTTCCCTCTTTTCGCCCTTCTCTCTATCTCTCCGCAAGCTCTCCCTCGGAGCCCGGGAAATTATTTTATCATTCTTTCAAGAGAGCTCGACTTCATTAGCCTCTCTCCTCTTCGCCTCGTGATCGTAAAAATCTTGCTCTCCTCGCTCTCGGTAGCTCTTGGCCGTTTGTTGCAGATTTCGCGATGATTCGCCTAGGTGCGGAAATCTGATTAAGAGCGCCGAGGCGGAGCCGGACTATACTGCTTTGAGTATGACTGATTGCGCAGCGCAGCAGTAGACGAGGTAGTGGTGGTGGTGGAGAAGGAGGATTAATATTTTTTCGCGCCAGGATTAACGACGTCGAGAGGGGATTGCGCTTTGCCATATACTCTCTCTCTCTCTCTCTCTCTCTCTCTGCTTTGCTGCTTCTTTTTCGGGGAGGAGCTTTTACGGCTCGATTTGCTTCGCTGATTACTCGCGGAGTGTCGTTGCTTTTGTTTGCGCGATATTGTATATAACGCTTGCGAGGAGTAATTTTCTTTTTCAACTTACGCCTCGATGATTATTCAGTAGACTACTACTCTCTCGACACTCACCTGTAACAAACGAACAAAAAAAACGAATGTTATTATTGTGATGCACACGGCGAGGTGGTTATTTGAAAATTAAAAATCAACGCGAACCGCTACTGCTGTGTTGTATTTATATAAATTCAATTCTTAATCAAGAGAGAGAGATCCGCTCCAGCGATATATCGAACGCTATATGTATATTCGCAGCGCGGAATATTCGCCGAGGCGGCATCAGGCAGATAAACAAAAATAATTTCAATTGGAAATTCGTTAAACGCACCCGCGGCTAAATGAAATTAAAACTCTCGGGGAGAGAGAAAAGCTCTCGCATACACGCACCCACTGGAATATAAAGAGGTAGCTCGGGGTCGCATTGATAAAGCTAATGGCTCCGCGAAAAAGTTCATTTGGCTAATATATCTGTCGCTCTCGCGCAGGCCGAATTGGACTCTCTGCAGCACAGTTATTAAAATATATAATACTATGGGACAAAGCTCATAGGCGATATTCGCGCGCGGTGTGTAACTCGGTTACGCGAATTTTTCACGATGATCGCGCCACCGTCTCCGCGATTGTACCCAAAGTTAATTAAGAAAACTGCGCTTTATCCATTATTATGCCTTTCTCTCTCGCTGAAACTTTTCCTCCGCGCGATAAAGGATATCGCACCTCGTCCCTATTAGCGTTCACCTTCCTTTTTCTCTCTCTTTTCTTTCCTTTTTTTCGAGTCCTCGCGAGCTGAATGCATAAGTTCATTGAGAGAGAGAGAGCTGCCTAAGAAATGCTAATTCCGGGATTAAATTAAAAATAATGAAACTCTAGGGACTCCGAGATTACGGGCCGCGATTTCGCGAGAAAATGGGAGGGGATCAATGGAATTTAAGCTTCGCGCGCGCTCGAAAGCTACTGCGGTCGTTTCAGAGATTTTTTAATTTTCCGCTCCTTCCGAGCGCGAGAGAGCGACATCTTATTATCTCGATGACTAATCCGATATGGAGCTTTTTGTTTTCGGGTATAATGATATAACGAGAGGATGTGAGAACTGAGCTTTGATGAGAGGTACGAATAATAATAAGCGACGCAGTCGATTAATATACTCCGGAGGGACTATTTGCCGGTGCACTGATTTCAAAATATGGGCTTTCAAATGCCCAGTTAAATTACACAAATTGCCATTAGCTCATAATTCGTTAGTCTGTAATACGCATTCAGAATATTGCGCGATTGAATTTAAACCGTATTATATATACAATGTATATAGACACGCGTAGCTCTTTAAGGTATATACATATAACTACTGATGCTGGGTGTGGCGCATCAATGGCTTCTTTCATCATCGGCCAAGTCACAAGGTAAATATAGGAGAGTGAAAAGTTTACGAAATAGCGTATATTCGATATTTCGGAGATGGACAGAATGAAATCGTTATCACGTAATCAGAAGAATAAGAGAGTCAGCGCTGATACCGTACAATGCCCCGCATTGTTGCACATTACCTTTCATCATCATCCTCCGCAGCTAATCAAATAGCGAAGTCATATATATACATATAATATCGGCACACACACAAAAAAAAACTCGTACGTTCTATCCCTTTTTATACACTCGACGCTCCCATTGTGTTGTTCAACATCCAAAATACGCCATCAATTCTCCAGAACTGCAGAAAGAAGAAAACATCTCTCGCTCTCTGTATAGACAAAAGGAAATTAATAATAAAGAAACGCGCGTGCGAGTCATGCGGAATAATGGCCAATTCCGGGAGATTTTTCCTTTCAGCAGTATAACGCTCGCGCGCGCGCGGCGAGTGAATCTATCCACTGCGTCGCGTGTTCTATTCAGCTCGAAAGACGCGGCAAAAAGCGAAGCCGATTTTTTGATCCCACACACCCGGGAAAACACACACAGCATCCAGTTACCAACTCTCCCTCTATATGTGGTACTACTCTCGCGTCTCACTCTCCGAGAGACGAAAAAAAAGGCAGTCGGCGAAAAGTTCTGGACAAAAGCTGCAGCGCAGACGTTTCATTTCGGCCGATAGCGGCTACTTTCAATCAAAACCCGTCCGTCCATACACTTTCGAATCGACGCTCCCTCTCTTTCTATATAGCGTGCCATTATCTATACACGTAAGCTATATAACCAGCGCCTATATCCTCACTCGCGAAAGAGGAGAGAAATAACGAGGATATAGAGGAGTCACTTGAGCGCTGGATATATACGGCTTTTCAACTATCCCATAGTTCTGACGCTATATAGCGAGTAGGACGAAGGGTAGTGGTGTGTATGTATGTATAGATATACGTATATATAGAAAGGCTGGCGGCCATTATACGCTTATCGGAGCCGGGCCACTTATCACCGCGGAATCGCGCGCGGACCGCAGTGGCTGGGACAATGGGCCAAGGCAGTAGCAGCAGCAGCAGCAGGCTCCTTTTAACCTTCGATCGATAAATCTGCGAACTTTACGTTTTCCAGTAGCGCGTGCGAGCCATTGGCTTTCTGTCGGCTGCAGCCACTCGCTCTCCTATATACCCGAAAGTCCCGCGCAACTCTCTTGTGTGTGTGTGTGTGTACAGGGGTTTCTTCCTCTTCTTCTCTGCGATGCCGAACAAAGAGGGAGAAATAGATGAGCGCGAGGATAAAGCCTCTCGGGTTTTGAGTTTTTCGATGGGATCGCGCGCGCGCGAAAGAAGAGAAAAAAAACGAATTCGCGGATGGTATAAGAGAGAGGGAGTCATAAATCCAGAGGTACTTTAGCGCCAGAGTGTGTACGGGATTTCAAGAGGATGCCTGATGCAGTGCTATATCTGTAATTGAGCGGAGAATAAATTGTGGAAAAAAAATAAAGTTGGAGTAGCGAGGGGTTTATATGAGAGTCCGTTTGCGGGTGACGCTCTCGGGAGTTCACAGCTTTTCTCTCTCTCCCCCGATATAGGATGTAGGTTAATCGTATGCGCAGCCGAATTTCCGAAAGCAGGTACTTCTCTCTCTCTCTGCAGATGTTAAACGTGTGTTCAGAACAAACATCCGAGGTCGAAATCGCCGAACGACTCGAAAATTAGGCGGTATATGCACGGAGAACGTGTAAACGCCGATAAGAGAGCTGAGAAGAAGTGTGTGGATATAAGGAAGGAAAACAATAAGATAAGAGAAAATGATAAGAGATTGTCGGACATACAAAGTGAGAAGAAAAAAGGAGGACGCGCTGCTGCAGCAGAAGAGACCCCAAGAAAGTCTCATCGTGGTGCCGTATAGACGGAAGGAAGAAGTAATATATAGGAAACGCCGTGTACACTAGTAGAAAGGGATCAAGCAGAGAGAGATGAGGCTGTGCCGATATATCGGATCACACCAAATGGACAAAACCTTCCCCCTCCTGCCTCGGACAATCTCGACACTGCCGTCTCTCCCTCTCTGTCTCTCTTTTCGTCGAGCTTACATCTTTCCTGAATTACATTGTGTGCAGCAGCAGCCCGAGTCCTTTGGGTTTATTGTGTTGACAATGAGATACTCATCGTACCGATGCTATATTCCTCTCTTTCTCCTATTCTCTCTCCGTCGCTGCAGGTTCTCTAAAGGAAAGAATAAAAAAAAGAGGAATAAAAGCCGCAGTGTCGCATAGAGAGAGAGGGACTGAATGGGAGAGCGCGTGAATGGGCCGTGAAATTTAGGGATTGATTTCTATTAATTCTGCCATTGATTGCTTATCGAGCCGATGGTAAATCAATCTTCGCGAGAGCGCAGCCATTGAAGGGCATCCGAGTGTAGGATAGAAAAGCGGCCGACGACTACGACTCTCTGCGTTTTCTCGGGGTTACCTCGTAGATATATAGGGGTTCTCTCTTTCTCGGCTTTAATAAGATTATAATGCTCTTGGAATACGTATATACTATATATATATACGACGAGGGGACGGAGAATATTTTTTCGGCTTTTGACTGATGTGCTGACTTTTCAGTTTCGGCGTTTTGTGTGTGTGTATATAGATATGTGTGATATTTTCCTCTGAATGGAGAACTTGAAAGCCGCGAGGGTAAATGTTTTCATTGGAAAATATTTTTCGGGGTCGTGTCGCGCGCGCACGGTTCCGGTAAATTAAGCCGAGCTCGTTGAGTGAGTAAATAAAATGTGAATTATTGCGGTTTCAAACACACCGCAGCCGCGCGCTTTGTAATATATATACGTTTGTACATATAGTGCTTTAAAAGCGCTTTCACATTATTTTATTTTTACCTGGGATTGATGCGTTATTTATGACCTCCTGTACATCGTTCTCGGTCGATGTTACGGCCAATATAACTAATAAAAAGAAAGAGAGTCGGAAAGTTTCAATCAACTGAAATATAAACAGAGATAATCCCTCGAAAAAGTTTCTTGACGCGCGCAAGAGCGATGCCTATATATATATTACGATCCAAGATTGTTTTCTCAGACCCGCTGCAGTAAAATGCAAAAATCTTTCTCTCCGTAAGACTGTTCGAAAAAAAAGAAAATAGTTCCAAAGAGATAGCAAACCTTGCCCGCAAATACCATCATTTCAAACTCCATCGAAAATAATTCACCAACAATTCCTTCAAGAATCGCCAGGGCGAATAAATAAACAAACCCAACCGCCACAGCACGTTCGGCTCTCTCTCTGGGAAAAACCGATAGCAGCAGCAGCATCGGGCCGTAAAAAAATCAACGTAAGCAATGTCCGGGAATAAATAAACCAGCATCAGTTGCAGCAGCAGCGCCGGCCAGTGAAATTTCAATTTTCAAGAAAACCCGAGCGCGAGAGAAGATACACACACACACATAGAGTAAGAGAGAGAGAGAGAAGCTATAGCGTCCCTCTCGGCGCACACATTTCCCCGACAGGCTTCTCCCGAGGGTGGCATAAAGTACACCAGCGATGGCCAGCAACTTTCACGTGCGCTTTAACAATGACGCGCCGAGATGAATATAAAAATAAGAGGTAAATAGAACGAGGAAAACGCGGATGGATGGATATACGCCGTTGCTCTGCCGCCTTGTTTACTATATAGCTCCCCATCACGTGTATGTATGCGATAAGCGAGTGTGTTTGCCACAGTAGAAAGGAGCTCTCTGGGATAACAATTTTCCCGGAACTGTATATACACATGCGCCCGGCGTTTTTCGCGAGAGAGGAATATTGTGTGCGTTCGGATGTTTATATGATGAATGGCGCGCGGTGAGAGCCGTTTTAGCTGATTCTTTTCCGATACACACGCGCGATGTAAATTATGCGTTCGAGTACAGTAGTAGTGTCTGACGTGAAATTCGAAAGCAAGAGCCGATGAAACGGCGTATATCTATACAGGATAAACAATTACAAACGATTCGAAACTCTTGCCTGTATAATGTACACATGCGCGCGAGAAAGAGATCGCCGCCGCGCCAATAACCGTTCGGCAAACTAATCCCCGACGAGAGAGGAGAACAGCAATGCGCGATTGCATTAAACTCGCTAAATTATAAATTGCAAATTTAACGGCCGAGCTTGCAAGGGAGGAATGGATATTATACCCGTGAGAGGGACGAGTTGTTCGCCATAGTGTGTGTATTATATACATATGCATAGAGGAGATAGAGAAGAGCGATCCCTTTCCGGCCGGTGAGAGCAAAGTTCCTTGTTTGGCCGGTGCCCTCCGACTTTCCATGGGGGACAGCAGCAGCAGCAGCCGCGCGTCACTCGCGTGTATATACCTCGCCAGTTGTCGTCGTCGTCGCAACTTTAAGTTTGCCAACTTTTTCGCTCGTAGAGACTTTTTCTACTCCCTCCCTTACTGTCTCTCTCGGTGTTGTCTGGTCTATAATGCATCAGTGTCTCCAGGGTGCATGTCTTTTGCTTATAGGCTCTGTGTGTATATGTATACATCGCTCGCGTTGAATTATCGATTCGGTTTGTTCTCCACTATACGATTTCTTCGCCGATTTAGCATGAAAGGTGCCCGAAAAAAAAGATACCAACTAAAAGGGTTAACGAACTCGTTAGAAAGAGAGAACACAGTGCCGCGCTGCCGTTGTTCCTTTTACGGATGCGGATGATAGCTCGTTAATTAAAATGGGCTTGTTCGTGCGTCTCTCTCTCTCTCTCTCGAGCCGCGCCGCGAGAGCAGAGAAAAACGGGGGCTTTTCACATTTTACGATTTTATAACGATCGAGCTATACACTGTGCAGTCCTCGTCGCGAGCACGTGCGCAAGCGGCTCTCTCGCTTTCTCGGAAGACGACCGATTAAAGCTACTATATACGACCGGACGCCACAGATAGTCTTATTAAAATTGAATTTATTCGCGGCGTCCTTTTTATTTTCTCTATATAAACGCTGCGTATATATGCGTATATACCTCGAGCGAAAAGGGTGTGTTCGGGAGGGAGAGTCCAAAAATTTACAAGCGCTTATCGCTCTCGGGACTGGTATATTGGCCTCCGGGGCTTTTTCGGCTGCGGCCGATAGCGGTACTGTTAACAACGTTATTCACTTAATTAGCGGTCGCGGCTTCCGCCCCTGCTACACACAATTATGCGCCTTTTCAAAACAGAGCGTGCCTGCTGCTGTTGGGCTCCATTGAATTTTGTCGACTCTCGTGTTTGTGTTTATACTCGCCCCGATTTAAAAAGACCCACGACGAAAGCTCGTCGGCTATAACTGAACACGTAATAATCATATCTTTGAATGCACCGAAAAAAGAACGAGGGAGGAAATATATATATCGCAGCGGAGAAAGAGAGCGAGCTAATAATAAGAAATATGAAAAGCATATCTGCACTCAACGCCGCACAATACTTTCCTCGTGCTTAACGGGCCGAAAGCAGCGCAGCAGAGAGTAGCGTCTCTTATCTCTCCTCCCGTGTACGCGATTTTCACTCGTGCTTTCTTCCCCTCTCTGCCTCTGCAGCCACCGCCATTGAAAGTACTTGATATCAGGCATTGTCTCTTAGCCAAGGACACGACTTTATCGTGGCACTCATTTACCTTCATTTTCTCCTCTCTTCTCTCTCTTGCTCTATTCCGAGCACACGTTTTGTCGGTATAATATATAGAGAAAGAGAGAGTTTCGCCGCTGCTGCTGCTCTTTGTTTTTAACCAGCCTCATTGTCACCGAGTTTTCCGAGGCTCCTCCTTGATTATGTCCACCTTTCTCGAGAGCGTAATTTATCTCTTGGCGCACTCTCCTCTCTTCATTGTCGCGCACAGTATATAGCGCTCCCGTTTTCTCTCTCTTCTTATCTCTGCCTCAACTTTTTCCATACATCCCGCACGTATATATAAGAACGAGCTTTTTCCACGTACACATATAACCGTTGCAAGCAGCTTCTCGCAATTCCAATTGCCTTTTATTCTCTCTCTCTCTCTTTTTCTATACGTATCGGCAATTCTTTCGCTCTCGTCGTTTCTTCTCCTCCTCGCTTTGTATTTTTAATCCTCTGGCTCTCTCTCTCTCTCTCTTTCTGTATTTTCGCTGAAAAACCACCTCACGCCTCGACTCTCCTTCGCCACGCCGCGCTGACCGCAAAGTACATTTTACGGTCGATCCGTGCGAGGCCGAACTTGCAGCTCTCGTTTTCCTCTCTCTCTCTTCTATCTCTCTACGGCTGCAGAGCAGTGAAGCTACTGCGCAGAGGATGGGAAATTTGATTATCCGAGAAAACGCTTTCGTAATTCGACTTTCGTACGCGCGAGGTAACAGCCGGAGCTCGAGCTATTAACGGGACGCTATCGAAAAGTTAAACAAGCTGGATAAATACCTGATGCTGCAGGTGCGAGCTTTTTTTGTGAAAGGGAAAATTCTCTCTCTGACTCTCGGAATAGTTTCAGATAGGAAATACCGGGCTTGATTTAATTTTTTTTTTCGTGGTAAAACCTCTTTTGAAATTACTACTGGGCTATAAAAACTATATATAAAGGATAATACGATCGACATTCCAGAGGGACGGATTTTTTCGCAGTAATAAATTGGTCACGTCATGCTGCAACGACACACACTGCACGCATCCACGATTTCACGCAATCTATCGCGTATATAATACAATAAACGCTCCCGGCATTCAGCTCTTTGTAATTATCAATCATTATACAGCTCGCGGCCAATTTCTCACGACAAACAGACCACAACGAGACCGCGACGAAATCGCGAAACAATCAGCTAGAATATAAATACCAGCTGCGAAGAAATTCCAGTGGACGACTATTAGTATACGCGCAGTAGTAGTAGCATATATAGAGAAAGAACGCAAAAATGTACATAAAGTCCCTCGTCTGGCCGGCTTTGTGAACGCCACAATTCATTAATCATACACTGTGTGTTCTCTGCCCGTCTCGTGCGAACACAACTTTTCAAAATTATAACCCTTAATCTCCATTTCTCGCTTTGTCTCTCCTCAACATACATACACACACGCACATATATAAGAGAGCTCGCGTGCAAGAAACGGCCATAACGCGAGCAAAAAGGGAACAACAACGCGGCGAGAGCGAGAAAAAAAAGAAACAACAGCAGCACCAGCAGCAAAGGGAAGAGAATAAAAAGGAACGACTCAAAGCATCCGACTCGAGGTGACTGAATAAACGAGGAAGAATGTATAAAGTTTTCGCTTGCGAGCCAGGAGGAATCCGAGAACGCGATCGCACCTCGCGCGCGCACACACACACACACACGAGCGCTTCTTTGGCCAGAAAGGAGGGACAACAAAGTACAAAAGGAGAGCAAAAGCCGAGACAGTAGCCTCAGTTGGGTTGCTCACCTATACCCCGAGGACGACGACGACGAGGCGAGAAGAAGTAGCAGCGAAGAGGAATACAAGGGAGCAACAGCAGCGGCACTAGAGACGGACGGTGGAAAAGCAAAGTGCGCTGGCTTTTAAAATATTCCAAGGCTGCTGCTGCAGCAGCAGTGTGTATATAAATAAGCAAGGAGTACACGGCGAAAAAAAGAAGAAGAAGAAAATACGTAACGAGTCACGATTCTCTCGTAGCCCCGGAATCATGCCGCCGAGCTTAATTAGACCGATCCTCCTTCTCTCTTCCCCCTTATCTCGTGTTTAAGAGGTCGCTGTACGTACGATTGCCTCTGTTTTCGCCTCGAGTTTTAAGTCCGAGTTTAAGAATGGCCGAGACGCTGGGACTTTGGAAGTTGTCGCCGATAAGTTTGCCGCGCGCGCGAGCGAATTCGTCTCTCGATGTGTTTCAAGTTCAACGCTCGCGGGACTGAAAAGCCAGCTCTCCATTCACCAGATTTTCTGTGCGGCTTTTGAATGGCGATTGTATGCAGGTGTGTTGTGCTGCGCCGAGGATTGATGGATATAACTTGGCAACTTTAATGAGCCGTGCTGTGAAAAATGTTTTTGTGTCGTTGTTGATGCAACCGATGCTATAGTTGATGATAATAGCGATACCTTGATGCTGGTATACATTAATTACGAACAGCTATATAGATTATAGTCGTTCCCATTGAAACTTGAAGATATTCTGCAAAGGCTGATAATGATGAATAGGTGCATTATTTCAAGGCTGCGTGATTGAGAGAACATATTGCAGGATGTGCATTGTGAAAGAGCAGAACAATTTTCTGTATAATTGAAGGGAAGGAGTGTAACGAACAGATGCTATCGAAATTAACGGTATTGGTATAAGTTGCATTCCTTTGATGCCTCACTGCAGAAGTCGATACGCAGCTTTGATTCGATTTCCTTTTCAAAGCAGAGTTGTTGTTAATGAACGAACTGTCGTAAATCAGCATGAAAATTGTCTATAAGTGCCAATGGAAAATTTTACAGGTATACGTTGAATACCTTGATGTTTGTTTTAGACAATGAGAGAAAAGCCCTGTCCTGTTTCTGTGGAGTGTTGTTGATCATCGCGAAGAGATTGTTCCTGTCTTCCAGTCCAAAACTGTTTTAAGGCTGATTCGGCATGCTCGCAGCACCGATAAGGTGGCGAATATTTTTTTTTCGTAGAGTCAGTATAAGTTATTCAGTAGACTCGATTAAAATAAAGCGAATATACTGTAGGCAAATAACCGACAACGCATTAAGCCGTGTAATTGGCCTAATTTTTGGCGATCGCACGGGATCAATTAAAACTACTAATTTGGTTTCATCCGGGGCTAATTTATTGACTTTGAATTGTACAGTATTTTCGTTTCACCTTTCCCTATACTTCGTGTTAATCACGTGGCATAAAATGTATGACACTAAGCTTTTAAACGCGTCATGCAATAAATTATGAGTTTAAACTGACAACTAAAGGGTATAAATAAAATCTCTTAAATCTGTTAGAGAATTCTATAAATAAAAAATACGAGCAACAAAGTTCACCAGATTCCACATGCTTGCAACAGAGAATCATATTCACAATAATACGAGAGGCATTACCATTGTTCTTTCCACTTTTTATATATCCTCTTTTGATCTCACCGTTATTCGCGTAATTATCAAGTGAGATTTTTAGCCAGATTTGTTTACAGTACTTTTGCATTAACTTTTCTATCTCTTCATCTGTGCGCATTTACAACTACTGTATAATTTGATTCAACCGCTCTTTATGGGTGTGTTATCTACCGGCCAGATTAAATACCTCTCCGCAACAAGCGCGTAGCTGCGTTTTATTCTCCGCCATATCAAATCCTACGAGAGAGCATCCGTAGAAATTCGCATTGAATTAAAAAACTTTTTGTTGCAAAGGAGAAGCTGCCGGCGAGCAAGATTTCCCATACAATCTTAACGGGCAAAATCCTTTCAAGACTTTAATCCTCAAAATCCTTTGGAGATCCTTTGGTTGTTCAGAAAGGATCTTCCGATCCAAAAGGATTATCTGAATAGGAAGATCCTTTTTGAAACAACCAAAGGATCTTCAAAATGAATTCAAGGATCATGGTATCAACGGGATTTCGCTGCTGAATTTTTAGCTGCATTATAACTACACGAATCTCGGTCAATGATACAACGGAATCCCTTTCGATTTTTCAATTTTTCTCAAGGTCACAGCGTCCCATCATTGCGAAAAGCAACTCATCATCATCTGTCAGTCCATAAATCCTAGCCCGACTCATCCTCCATAAATCCCATAAATAAATAAAAAAAGCCGGACACGAGAAGCACGTGGCGTATGGCCAGCAGCTTCTTCATCATCGACCTCTACACACGTGTGCACTGTATATCTAGCAATACGCGCGTAAATAATTCCGCGGCCAGCCCGTCTAGTCCTGAAAGATTCAGGCTCTTTTACTTAGCGAGTCGTCTGACACGTCGGACCATCTCCGCTCCTTTCTTCTCCTGTTTTGCTCTCTCTCTCTCTCTCTCTCTCTCTCTCTCTCTCTCTCTCAGACGACGACGAGGACGACGGCGAGGCAACCCACGACTTTTCCTCCTCCGCCTCGACGTCACGGCAGCCGTCTTATCCTGAATGTTTAAACGCAATATTTCCGGAACCCGGGCGGCGGAGACGTCACATCAGAGACGAGCCGGCGCGGGTTTATTTCCGTGAGTCCTCTCCCACCGTCAACCGAAGCCTGTGCACACCCTCCTCGCAATCTCCGCTTTTCTCATCCTCGTCGACACCGCGTCTTCAGGCACACTCTATATGTATATATCTCGCGTTGTATAAGTCTGTTATCTAAGACTACTATTTTTTGTAAGACTTTTTTTTAAAAGTGGATCACGAGGTAACGTGTAACAAGAATGCTGTGGACTAAAAAACTACTTTTATATCTCCAGTGCATCAGCTGGAGGCTGTGGTTTATATAGAACTGGAAACTTTTTTAGTCGAGCACGTGAGTGGATATGGTTGAAAAAAAATCGACATACGCTGGTCTGTGTACACCTCGTTATCAACCTAATCAGACCGATATTTTTTGCCCGCCTTGTTTACTATAGCAATACGCGCAGAAAACTACTCGGTCTAACGATCTTAATAGCCGCGTAATTGACCGTTTGACTTATTCGGGTGTAGAGTGTATTTACCATGTTGCAAAAATACGACGAGATTGAAGTAATCCACTTTATCGATTAGATAAGCATACCTAATTGTTTGCAGAAAAAATTTTGCATCTTTGATACTAAATGGAATAAATGAAAGAGCTGCGACTGCAAGAGTGGGTATTAATGAGGTCTTTCAAGAAGACGTCCACAAAAAATAATAACAATTCGGCGTAACGATTGCTCCCTAGCCATTATACTTTCAAAAGTTAAAGAGAATTATACAAGCCCTTGATGTTTTTTTTTCAAAACGATTACAGTCGAGCAATCCTCCTGACTCTTGAATTTTCCCGCAACATAATTTACCCATCACGAATTTACGAAAGGCGCACTAACATCCGAAGAAAGAGCATGCACCGACGAGCAGAAGAAATAAAAATTGGCCAGAGTGCCGCAGCGAGGAAAAAATTCAGCGCAACAAATAAGCAAGTAGCGCGGAATGTACCTACAAGAATACGAGACGAAGCCTCGAAAAAGAGCCCCGCGAGGAAAAAGAGAATAAGCGATGAAAGCTGCAGTACAGAGAGAGAGAAGAGAAAGAGCGCAAGGAAGCGAGATGGAAGGATAGACGCGAGGATGTAAGTGCAGATCGTGCAACATGCATTATCGCCATTGTCCTTACATCCCCCTTTTGGCTCACTCTCTCTCTCTCTGCGTGCTGCAACCCCGCGACTACACGACCTTCTTCTTGAATTTTTTACCGAAAGTGAAACTCGTTAAGTACCAACGCGTCCGTTACCCCTCTTTGCCTTATTATTCCGCATTTTGTTTCCTCCCCTCCTAGCCCTCCGATCTCTTTTACGTATTCCTTTTCTTCCGCCGTTCCTTTTGTCACTTCCTCCTTTGTTTTTGCGTTTTCGACTCGCTTTTGTGCGACGCGTCCTCGTATACGCTCGATTAAGGTCGCTTCGCGTTTGGGGATTTCTTTTATTAGCGTCGCTCGCAAGTTTTTGAAGCTTTGACTTTTTTTCGTATACCTGAATCGTGGTAATTCTCGAGTATAATGTTTTAGCAGGAGTTTCTCACCTGAAACAGAAAAAAAGACGCTCGCTCAGTATTCATGAAAAATCTGCGATGAAAAAAATACATTTGAACTTTAAATCCTCAATGTTTATTTTGTATTTTAATATCGAGGCATCTCGGTAAAACAAAATATTTAGAAAAATAGAGGAAGCGACAATTTTTTTCACCATTGTTTGGAATTCCTCGATTCAATTTGGGATGTACGTCCGACAGATGATTGACCTGTGCGACGCGACAAGTGGGACATATAGACTTTTAAAATAGGTCGACGGGTTAGAAGAACGAAAAAATAGAGGGAAGCAACTTTTTTTTATGCCCCGGCTATGCAACTATATAGCGAGCAGGATAGTAACAAGTAGTAATCCTATTTTTCGATACGGCCCTGCTGCTGCTGCTGCCGTTGGAAAATCCAATTAAAATGTCAAAAACTTGGCGAGTTGTGCAGCTAACGAAACTCTAACACGGTTTAATTCTACGATGGAAAATGAGAATTCGATAGAAATCAAAGCTCCAGATATTACAACTACGTCGTCTAAGTAAAAAATTTATAGATTCAGCACAATTTATACGCTTTAAGAATAATTGCAATCAATATACGACCGCAAAACCTGAAAGCCCTTATTCCCACGATTCGATTTTCTAGTTTCAAACTTCTTTCAGAAATCTTTGAGGCAAAATTATTGTTGTCGCGAAAGGGCAAAATCGCAGGTGACTGCATACAGCACACGTCGCTCACTGGGAGTATATATATAGGGGTCGGGGCTACCGGACGAGCCCCTCGTGGAAGGCCACGTCGCCGACGTGTCATCGGAAATATTAATGTCAGCCGGGGAGGGAAAGTCGGCGCGTGTGGAACCGACGCGTTTACGAGCGATGGATACGGCCGATTTTCTTGGCTGTTTTTTTTATGGAGCCAACGCGACTTTTCGTCCTTTTTTATATACGGCCCGATCAGGAGTTGAATGAAACGTCGCTGGTTAGATATACGTTTTTATTTTTAGACGTACGCGGGTAAAGCGGTCGATTGTTTTATCGAGTTTGTGTTTGCTGTTGGGATATGGTATATATAATATTATAGTGAAAAAGCATGTAACCAGGGATTACGTGTACTTGCACTCGGTGTCATGAGTCAGAGGTATATATACATAGTATATATACATTCGCCATTCTTCAGATTGATGCCTATGTGAAGCATTTATTAAAACTTTCTGTTGCACGCGGTCGCGAACTTTGCAAACTCCATACAGCTCCACTTTGCAACTGTGTGTATACGTATATAATACGGAACTCGTATGTCACTGGAATATCGCTTATATCATCACCCTTGTGTGACTCCTCCTCTTGCTCGCGACCCTCCCGTGTTTGCATGGATTAAAGTTTTGTTATGCAGGCAAATTGTACACGCAATCTTTGCTTTGCTCTTCGCTATGAACGATTCAATCTTCAATGCTGCATAACACGCATAATAAGAAGCGACTCATGTGATAATCCAGTTATTTACTCAGCATAATAAGTCACCTAGCGGTGTTTTCATAAACTAAATCTCTCCTCGGACATTCATCTCGTCGTCCTCTAATCTTCTCCGAGTAAAAAAGCGCAAATCAATACCCGGCCAATCTATCGGGAGCAGGAAAAAAAGTCTCTAAAATATTCCACCCCCACGTCAATCCTCCAGTCGCTCGCGAAATCACCGAGCAGCAACCAGCAGTCTCTCATCACTCGTTGATACACACATACACGTGCGCGAGCGAAGAAGAAAAGGGCGTTTACTGGAGCTACGGCAAAAGTGCCGGGCATGTAGCTCTAGCTATATATATACGCACGGGGATATAAAAGCCAGTCTCTCACTCGCTTTTAGTGTCCGGCTCACCTGCGCGAGTATAGCTCGCGCGTAAAACCGACGAGCGAGATGGAGTTGTCGGGGTGGGCGATAACGAGAAAGCTCGAGCGCGAGGTGTGGTTTCCTGGGGCAGGAAGTTAGAGGCTAGTTGGGAAATATGGAGCTGCTCGCGTGTGTAATGATGAATTTAATTTAGCGCCTGTATAGCGTGTGTGTGCTGCGCGAGCTGCTGTGAATCTTGCAGGTCGAGGGAAAATTATGTAGAGCATGAGAGAGAGAGTGAGGGAAATTACAGGTGTGCCGAGAGGGTGTTCTTTCTGGGGAAATTGCTGGATGTCGCTTTTTTAGATTGATCGCCGCAGCTGCACGACGGGGCTGTGATTTTGGATTTAATTGGGGACACGATGATGAGGACGATGGCTCTTGAGTTGCAGGTTTGCGTTCGAGTTATATTGAGTTTGGCCTGAACTCGATTGTTGAATAGCTGGACTGGGATCGAATTATTATACAATTCAATATTGATACAATATCTGTACAATCGCGAATGCGTAATAATTGTATATAATATTGGCATTGATATATTAATCACATGTAGCATTCAATGCATAATGTATTTTGGAACACGGCTTGATTAATGAGTTCCGCTACTCTTCCGCGAATGGATATAAACTATTTTGCACTAAAACAAAATACACTCGCTAATTTACTCCAGTCAAAATCGCGTACAAATAACGTGTGTATATGCACGCACAAACAACAACGTTGAAGAACTGCATTCCCGAAAATAAATCAAATTTCGCCTGGCGCATCGCAGCACAGCACTCGCAACTATCGATATTCACACAAATAAATGAAACACACACACACACAATATCGATGATTGCGTTATACATCGCG
Organism: Cecidostiba fungosa; assembly: GCA_900474305.1. Lineage (NCBI taxonomy): Eukaryota > Metazoa > Arthropoda > Insecta > Hymenoptera > Pteromalidae > Cecidostiba > Cecidostiba fungosa. The sequence continues at coordinate 56,953 of UCOJ01000204.1, read as the reverse complement.
GTCGTGCTAATTACCTTGATGACAAAATGCAGCACATCGAATAAATCGCGCGCGGCGCGCGCATACACACAGGATGTTCAGCGCAAATCTATTAAATATAATTAAATAACAAATGAATCGGCAGCAGCCAACCCAGTTCTCCCGCTCTATTTCTCCCAATTAATTCAAAAACAATAAAATCAATTGGCGTTGCGTGCGCTTGCGAATAATTAATTTCCGATTTCGTGCGCTTAAAAATGTTTTATCATTATCGCTCTTTCTCTATCTATCTCTCTCTCTCTCTCTTTCGGAAACTCATTAACATACATTCACGGACGCCCGAACGGATCTACAAGGAATTATTTATTCGTTCATTTCCCATCGATGAGCAGCGACGACAGTCTTTTCATCAATTTCTAAAGTGTCCCATCGCCCTGATTGAATTTCCAAACAGTGTACCCTCGATATTCCGTTAATCCTTTCGTCGCTAGCTCTGCAGCAGCCGTTAAAACGAACACGCCAACTTTCCGACCGGAAAAATGAGCTCGTAAACCGTATAAAAGACGATGATTCAGCTCGTGAATAATATCACGATGAATTGATATATCAAACACATTTTTTTGCAAAATTGATATCCAACTTTCTTTTCTATCGTTTTTATACAGTATACATGCGATATCAATTACGCAGATGTTACCGGCTGCGGTTGCGGCAGTGGTGAGAGTTTTAAAGCCGGATAGAACGATAACAACGGCTAATATACTTCTTTTTCCTTCGACGAGAACGGCGCTTATATGCGATCATTGTTTTTATCGAACATATCCTATAACTCACGTTTAATCGTCCATCTCTCTTTCTATTTTTATTCGACTTTTACGAACTTCGGGACCCGAACATTTACCTCGATTCTTGCGCTCGCGCGCAAAGGAGAATAACGATTATAAATCTCGCTGAACGGCAATTATTAAAATGCATAAATCTCGTCTGAATTTTAAGAAGCGAGTAAGAAGGTGACAGCCGACGACTATACCGAGGAGTAGGAGGCGATCATGGTGCCGCGACTTTCCTTTTAACGGGACGACGTGAAATATAATCTACGCTTTCTTGTCTTATCGGCGATGAATGGTTTGTGTATGGTCGATTAAAATTACTGGAATTTGGAGAATAACTTATCTCGTGTGGGAAAACTTTTTCTTTCGTTGCTATATATAAAGCATTCGCTAGCTTTCATGCAATTTATTGAATAACTAAAAAATAACTCTTGGTGTATGATAATAACGTTATTTCATCAGCTATAGTAGAATATATCGCTCTGAAAATACACCTACAATCAACTGCGCACAGTAGCCCAAGACAGACACACACAGATCAGGTCAAGAAATCCCAGCAGTCCGCAAAATCCGAGTAATTAAGCCTGAAATAAATCCAGGCTGGGTCCCCTCGACTTTCGATCAAAATTAAAATTAAAAGGCGCCAGCAGCAGCAGCAGCCATCAGAGACACAAAGCCAGAGAATAGGATAATCCCGCGAGTCCGCACGGCGCCGGCGGCGGCGGCGATCGAGGCGAAAGGTTAAGCGCGAGCCGACCGTCACTCCGAGAGCCATTATTAATCAGCCGCACCGCAGCGCTCGCCGCCACCGCCGCTCTCACACTCACCGAGCGAGTAATTTAATCCGTTTCCCAATATTCCGTGTAACCCGAGCTACTTCGTATTCGCGCTCTCCTCCCTATGTATATATACATACATATACCCCCGTCTTCCTCTCTCGCGTACGTCCGCCCATTTCAGACTCTATTGACCAACAATCATGCTCTATTTGCGCTTCGGCTGAGATAATAATCGTCTTTTTGGCTTTTCGCGCAGCGAGAACAGCTATTTCCCTAGCAGCGGCCCCTTGAAAAGTTGTAACTTTTAATCACCTCGATGCTACATAAAACAAAAAGAAAAAACTTTGCGAGAACGGGAAAAATATTTTCCTCATCCCTTATCATCACGCATTTACAACTTTTCGCAACGAGTCCACTGTAATTGTTTTTCGAACGCTGCAAGCACACACTGCAGTACATATACAACTTTGACCGAGGATCATAGGATAAAAGAGCTCGTTTACAGCACGCAACTTTTCGAAATGCGCGCATTTCGAATCCTTTTACACCACACTCCCTCTGACAAAGTTTTTAATTTCCCGCGCGCTCGTAAATGCCTGGGGTGTGGGGTATTTAAAAATTAGCGCACTTCCGGCACTTTGGCTGAATTTTTTTGCGCGCGGGTATGCAAATGCGAGTTGCTGCTTCTGCAGTAGTGCACCGGTGTGTTCTATCGGCGACGTAGTTTTTTCGCGAGTGCACTTCAAAGAATTTATACACTTCTCTCTCTCTCTCGTTTTGCCCGCAAATATGCAAATGCAGAGAGAGAGAGTCGACGACTCTATCGGGCGACTGATTTTGATCTTCCTTTTATTTATCGCATATGCATTTCCGAGGAATCGATAAAACGCCAGTAGCTCACACACACGCAATTTATTTTCTATATACTCCCCCGGCTGAAAGTAGTGCTTGCCTTCACTCGGAATTATTTATTTCTTAACTTGCGCAGGTGTGTGTATATATGTGCATACATGCACGCGACACAAAGCGCGTGCAAGTTATGGGGTCGAGATATTTGTTGAAGCTATAAGTTATGATCAATAAACGTCAGGCGTCGCGCGGTGACTTTATTTTACGATATCGCCTATCTAAATACACCGCTGTTCAAGGCGTTTTCACTACCACACACACACACACACTGGAAACGCGCGATATATATTTCGCGAGCTTTTGTGAAAAATCGTCGTTCGGAGTAATTATATGCAAACGGCTGCTCTTTTGACAAGTTATTGCGAGCTTTTGCGCGCGCAAAAGACGCCAATTTTAAAAATAAGGCCGCCTGGAGTGTATTTATATTGTTAAAAATATCAATGAAACGCAGTAAAAAGTTTGCAGAACGGCAACAGTTTAGGAATTCCAAGCGGGACTGCAACTTTTTGCTGTTATAGTTGTAGGGCTGTACATATAACTTTTTAAATGAATTAAAAAGTACAGTTAAAAGCCTTTTAAAATGCAAACTTTGCGCGCGCTACCAAAAAGCTTATAGCTTTCAGAAATAAGGATCTAAAAGCCTTGTGCACACTCGTGAACGAGCTTCTCTACTGTCTCGCTTCTCTCGGTACCGGCCAGAAATTGACTCATCAATAAATTGCTGTTTATCATAACGCTGATTGCTTTTGCAGTTTTACCTGCTTATTAATAGATATGTCACAAAGTGCTATTCTACTTGATCTTTATCGGACAAATACATTGATTTGATATTGTTGAACAAGAGTAAAAAAATTTAGAATCGCTCTAACGATTTAAAGCGCGTGTGTAGTTAAAAGACTTAAATTCATTCCGAAGAATAAATATAACTGTCGGCTTATCTTTGGAAAAAATATTTAAAACTTCTGCATTTTCCATTCGAAAACTCAAATTCCCGGAAAACAATAACAGGTGCAATCCGCATATCTCGAAAACTCTGCCGGCATCAAAATCCACTCGTATTTCCGGAATACCCACCGCATCTATGCGCTTCCATCTCTCCGTATATCTGTTACGACTGTATACGCCATTACACCAAGGCGAAATCACATCAGAGAGTCGTCCCACCACATAGGCGAAATCTCAGCGCGAAATATCACAAGGCTTCTTCTTCTCTCTCTCATGTCTCTCGAGAACTTTCTCCATCTCGAGCTCAATATCCCCAGCGTTTTTTTTTGTCGGCGGCGAGTCGCAGAGAAAGAGAAAGACAAAGGAGGCCAATAGCGGCTCGGAAGCCAATTCCTCGGAAAATCACGCACGACTTCGAGATTCGCAAGTTCCCTAATGCACGCCTTGTGTTTCGAGAGAGAAAGTAGCAGAGCCTCTGTGTTCGGGGGTCGAAGAGAAAAAGCGAGAGATAAGAAAAATTCCGTCTTGAGAGTATGGTATATGTATATATACCTACACACATACACAGCCCTCTGAAATGAAAGCCAAGAAAATCGGAGAATCCCAATATAAGACGCGCGCAAGCGAGGGTCGGCAAAAAAAAAAAAAAAGAAATACGAGGTGGTGCGGTGCACACACGATAATACCGAGTTTTCATTACGATGCAGTCAAAGGAAGAAAGCCGCGCGTCGAGATTGAAAGATCGCGCGGGAAATTGAAGTTCGGTTTTGGATTTTATATATACATATATACACAGCGCGCGATGTGGCTTCGCTCTTTTTTTTCGCGGCGGCAACGGCCTTTGCCGAACTTTTTCCACGCAGATTTGTAAGCGGCGCGCGCGCTACGCTTGCGTCAATGGAAGAGTGGAATTGGCGTTTTGTGAGAATCATTTTTTTTTTGCTCCTGCGTGTAGAGTGTATATAACTCGTGTGTGGCTTTGACCGATGGATCTAGGGGGGGATTAATCTCGGAAATTTTGAAGGAAGCGAGAGTTATCGGAATTAGTTTTTGCGTTTCAGCAGATGAAAGCTTTCGAATTGATTTCGATGCTGTGCCGGAGGTTTCCAGCGCAGGAAAATGAAACAGCGTGTGCGGTATACACACGCGAAATAAAACCCAGATGAGTGCTGGGCATTCGAGTTTTCTCCGGAATAGCAACTATCGAATTTCCCTGTCAAAAGTTCTTTTTTTTTTCATCATCGATCAACTTGGCATTTTGTATGGAGAACCGTTTGCAAACAAATCGTAAACGTCAATTAACCGTAACACCGCTCGACAAGCGCCAAGTACTCTCTTATTGGGGTTGGAAAAACGTAACTCTCTCCCGACGAAAAATAACAGTTATCTTCGCAGAAATAGCCCCTCCGCTCGGACCAAAATAAGATAAAGAATCACGAGCGCGAAAGAAAGAAAGTCAGTCATGTGACACACAAGGCGGCTGCGGGCTATATAGCTATATAGTCTGGAGAATAAGAGCAAGACGGGAATTTTGCCGCCGGTGGAAAACGATCTGCTAAAGCCTCGACGCGACTACGTGACCTTTTCCAACCCCTTCTTTTCGCTGGAAAATGGAACGCGAGAGCTAGACGTGCACGTTATATATATATATATACACACACACACACCTATACACATGGTCTCGGCGAGGATCGCGTGTATTATACGTCGGCGGCCATTACGGCTCTCGGGCCAGTGCGGCGAGGATTTATCGGTCGGCGCGAAACTTAATCGACTAATTTCGCCGCTTTTTATTTTTCACGGACGATTTCCGGCGGACTTGTTATTCCACGCTCCGAATAGTCGCAGATGTATCGGCCCGAGGAGCCGAGCGGATTTTCCTCGGTCGCTTTTTGTCGTCGTCGTCGTCGTCGTCGTTTCGCCTTCTATACTGCTCTTTCTATATACGAGCGAAACTGCATAGTTCGCTAATGCGATTATAATCGACTGGCGGAGAGAAAGAGCACAAGAATTCTGGGATCGATCGTCGACTGAGGAAATTTTTAATTCGAACGTTTATCGCTTTGCTTAATCGCGCATTCGTCTGGTTATAAATAAAAGCTTCACCTGGATTTCCACACGAAAATATACTTTCAAGAAGTCAGCAATCTTTCAAACAGTTCTCACCTGAAACAGAAATGATATTCAATAATTAATAATCATTTTCAGTAGAAACGTACTTCGCAGTCACGAATAAACGATTTTCTGGTAATATAACGGTTATTTATTTATCGAGGAACGTCTGATCGGACTTTTGCAATATTCCACCGCTGTGCGAAGGTATATATAAACGTCCGTGAGGAAAAATTGAGAGAGATATATTTCCGGCCGATATGATTCAAAAGAAAAGAATTTATCGATACGCAATGGCGTATATCCGTACATACACGTTGAATCACTCCGTATTACGCGCACGAGGAATCAACAATTACAACGGGCCGAGCTGCGAAAGAGAGGAATTAATTAACGAGAAAAACGCGTTGCAGATTTGTTTCGCTATACTGTAGTGGCTATTTGTAAAACATAGCACACGCTCGTTATATATTTAAATTTCCCGGTAAATTAACTGACTAACTTTAAATGAATAAATAACTCGTTATTCCGGGAATAATGTAACTCGCGATCGAATATAAATATAATAGAGTTATATATATAATTTATAGTATATAAGTCAAGTACACTTTAAATTAATTTTCTTAACAATATACAATGCAAAAATCCGCCTCTCGCAAATTGCAATTCCTCATACATCGTTCCCAAATTATACTGAAGCCACTTATCTCGCAATAAACGCTATTTATCCGCAGGACTTGGCGCAAATTCGCACTCTCGACTTTTCAGCCGCGCTTATCCCCTCGAATCCGACAAGCGTAACGCGTAACAAAACTGCCCCGCTCTCTTGCGAGAAACAAATATATACACGGCGCGTATAAATCAGTATAGTCCCTCGAAAATTCAGCAAGCTTCTTAATGGCTTGAAATTCAGGATCGAGAGACAGAAGAGAGAAGCGCTTTAATGCCTTCGGATAATCGGCTGCTGCCGCTAAGCTCCGTTGGCTTTAAATTATCGACGGATAATTTGTTGTAATTGGGTCGATTAATTAGCCGTGCGTCGGTCAATATACCATTACGTAACCGAGGCGGAACGATTTTGTTTATATACTACTGCTGCTATGTTTCGCAACAAAAAAAAATTTGCAAAAACCGACATCCCTGTACATGTTTGTTCTTATCTCTCCTCTTCGTCGTCAGTCCCCGGGAGCCTTTCAGCTATACCACGTACTGTGCTGCGCTCGGTTGGCGTTTCTATACGTGAGCTCGCGCGTCTGTAGTACAGTTTCTTTATTTCTTTCGAGATTTTCCGCTTCAATTTCGCTGTACACCGGATAGAGTATTACTTCGCTATTATTGCTTTAGTTTGTGCGAATCGAGCGAGATGTTAATTCTATCTCGAGCTGTCTCGGAGAGCGACGATGAAGTAGTTCATTTTAATTTCGCTTTCAACTCTTGACGCTGATAAAATTAGAGTTGAAGTAGTAGAATAAGTCCGATAAATAGAGGATATAATTCTCCTCGTCGTTTATAAATAGTTGACGAACTTTGCTCGTGATTAAAATCAGTCGAGAGAACTGTCGTTAGTTATTATATATTCGAACAATGTTATATAGAGGATAATGGCGCTTCCGTTTCTTGTATATGTATACTGAAAAACTGTGTATACTCTTCGATGTGGGCTTTGATTAAAATCATTACGTCGGAGATTTTTTTTCTTAGCGCACGCATATAATAGAATTCCGCGGTTTCTTGATTGCCCATCATACTTGCGAAGCTGGTGCGAAGAAAAAAAAAACTTTATCGCGGAATTTCCATAATTCTGGACAAAGTATATTATAAGACACGGCTGTACATGTTTATCGCAATCGCGTTGCCGCGGAACAAAGGAGGTATATAAGAACACGTTGGCGCGGAGAAAAAAAACGTATTAAAATTCTATAAAATCGCGCCTCGCCTCGAGAGAGAGAGAAAAAAAGAAGACGCGTAAACCACGTCGTCCTCCTAAAAACCCGTATCACTTTCCCATACACATACATACCCTCGCGCGCGCTTGTATATATACGCATCACGTAGATAATACACAATATAATGAAATAATAATAAACGATAATAACGACGATGGCATTACAAGATTGGCTTCTTATAACCGCTCACGCGCGCGCTTCTCGAAAAGTAATCACGGCTGCGCTGCAGCGCCCGCTGCACACGTTATATTATATTCCGCAACCTCAGTGTAAATAATTTGAAACGAGAAACTCTCCATTATTCCGACCAAAAGGAGTAAAAAAAGAGTCTCTCTCTCTCGCTGCCGATCCATTCTTTTAATGCACGGGCTTCTACGCACGCAGCCGCAGCGTCGAAAGCGAGAAAAAAGAGGAGGAGAGATCTCGGCAGTGCAGTCGCTTATACACTGGCAGGGAATGAGCGAGAGGGGCAAGAAACCGAGATAAGGGAACCGCGAAGAGAGAGAGAGAGAGGCTGGACCGAGAAGCAAAAAAAAAAAGTGGTAATACCGGTCTGACGCGTCTTGCTGCGTAATTCAGCGTGTGCGCGCTGCAGGTATGTATATACATATAGAGAGAGAGAGAGAGAGAGGCGAGCGAACGACGAGCTCTAGGTAGTCGTGTGCTTTTATTTATCGCCGTCAAACTGCAGCGGCAGCTCGTAAGGTTTCGCTCGTCGTTGCAAAAGAGTGAGGAGGGGGGGGGACCAGAAAACTTCGGACTTTATGTGGAGAAAAATATGACGGAATAAAACTTTGCCGTAGTCGTCGTCGTCGTCGTCCTTCTCTTCCACGCGATAAAATACAAGAGTCGCGCGTGAATTTTCCCGAGGCGGCTTCCGGCTTTGTTCCTTATTCATTCTTTACTCTCTTTTCTTCGTTCGAGGCGTCGTCGCACGCGCGCGTGTATAGCGGGAAAATTCTAAACAGTAGCTATATACATGTGTATAGGGAGGAGAAGTCGGACGCGAACGCGAGAAATATGTGTGCTCTACTCTCTCTACGTCTCTGAGAGATGGAGTGTATGTACGAGGAGCACGGGTGCAGTTTTCGTAATTAGGGCTTTAGGTGTATGCTTGATTTATTGGAGAGGAGAGATTTTTTGGGGAAACCCAGTCGAGATATGGCGGCCACGAGGTTGGCTCCGGCTTTATTACGTATGTGTGGGGGGTGGCGTGTATATGAGAGGAGAGAGAAGGTTTTGTTTTCGAACTCGCTTGTTCGGCGGCTGATTTATGAATGGGTTTTCCCGGATTTCCCTTGATTTCTTCGGGGAGTTGATGGTATTTCTGCTTTCCCAAAGATTTCTTTTGCCGATCATGGACTTTTTTTTTGCTCAAGCAAGACATTTATATACTTTTACGATAAAATTCTGAATGACTTGTATTTATATTTATTGAAGATAAAAAAAGAACGCTTCATAATTTCCTTCATCACCTCCCGCATCATCCCGAAACAACTTTTCACAACAATCGCAAGCTCCGCACGCAGAGAGCTGTTTATCGCTAATGAACTTGGTCCACGTCCACAAACAGACACACCGCGCGCGGCGAATCACACCCGCACAGTCGGTCGAGCACAAAGGCTCCAGTGTCCGCCGCAACTTATTAAATAAAACTCCATCAAAACTGACTACGAAAACAAACGAGCAAGAAGAAACTCGAGTCCGACAATTAAAATCACCTGAACTTCTCTCTCTCTCTCTCTCGTCGTCGCGTCACATATATATACGAGTTGAGTTTAGCGCGGCGAAATCAGCGAAAGCCGAGCAAATAGTCTGCGCACACCGCAAGTTCGACTCTTGTTTTTCGTTCACCTATGCACACACTCGGCTTTTGCGACTGACCATTGATGATGCTTTCGACGTGTTTGTCGAACGCGATTTTGGTGTATATACCTATATATAACTCTGGCAGTTAGTCGACCTGGAAAACGCGTGTCGACTCTCGCAATATATTTGCGAATTCACACTGTGAATAAACGAGAAACCATTTCACGCGCTGTGTTATATTATTATAATATATTTTATATAGTTCGATCGAAATTATACAAAATATTTCGAAACTCTCGCATACCTTTCAGCTCGACTTTGCGTTAGGAAATTATTAATTAAGAGCGCATATAGTAGTAGTCGTCGGATTTCGCGCAAGGAATTTAATCAGCCTTGTCGTATATATAGTCCCGAGAGCAGCTCTCTCTCGCAAACGCGCGTGTTTTCTTGCTCGAGAAGTTCGGCAACGAGTCCCAAACGGACTCTAAGAATAATTACACCTGCCGCTGCACTCGCGCTGTGTGCCATCGTTTCCAATTCACTAAACTGTTTAGGAATCGGAACTAAACTTGTTGACGTTGCTGTGTTTATACCTACGGCGAGGCTATCTCGAGTTTCTCATCTGCGTGTGCATGCAGTCTCCGTTGTTGCGCGACGCAAATTAAGCCGCGGCGATGACTCTCCCCCAAGAGTCAGTCCTCCGAAATGTCCTTTTCTATTAGCCCTTCAAAAGTTATGTGTGTAAACATATTAGACTCGCAGTCGTGGAAGTTTCCGTTTGTGTCGCTGTCGATGTGGCCAGCAGTGTGTTCCAGTGGCGAATTGTTATCATATTTACCGATAACTATATAGGTAATAATCGTTATACATCTGCGAGATAGCTTCACTGGACACCTGCAGTCGGATGAACTACATTTAGTAAACAAGCTGGTTAACGTTGATTAATCCAAGATGGCCGGAATCAATAACCACTCGGTGGGTGGCCGTATGTTGGCACATGAATTTCCGCATCGATGTGCAGTTTGCCTTGCCGAGAGATCGGTTTAAGATGCGCCATTGCATGGTCGACTTAGCTGACGTAAATACAGCATGGAGATAACGCGCTGCCTGGCTGCTTGGATTGATCTTGATGAGTTTACGATAACGTGGAATTACAGTTGGATGAAGTGGCAACATATACGGATATATATATAAGTATAGATTCCGAAATGATGAGTAAAATATAGTATATGTATCAAGCAATAGATGCGTACAATCATAATAAACTTTATTTATCGCTTCGCAATTGACGAGCCATCTATACATATAATATGCCTCTAAATTCTTATCTTTACGACGCTTCGGTCTCTCTTCAGCCAACCGAATCCCCGTTAATTAACCGCGATCGCACCGACACAAAAAGCGTGAAATACCTTTTCCGCGTGACTGCCAATCCCCCCAGCTAAAAGGCCAAGCCAGAGGCAGCAGCGATAAAAAAATATGTGCTTTGTATTCCGGCGACGCGAGCGGCGTCTACACAGGGAGAGAGAGAGAGAGAGAGCAAACCGCCCCAATCCAATAATAACGCCCCGAAGGCAGCCGCCGTCATACGCGTTTGCTATATACTCCCTCTTGAGTCGCGCAATTCATCGTCAAACAAATAACAAACACACACACACACACACCGGGGCTATACCTCCCAACAGAGGGACAGGCGGCGAGCAGTAGCATCAAACTAAGACTCCACAGAGTGGATATATAGTATCTGTATATATACAAGGAAGGAGAGAAAGAGGTGAGGTAACTCTGTGCACGCGCAAGAGAAAATTCTTGGCCCGGCGCATCATCGACACGTGAGTCACGTATGAGCCGGGGACGGTCGTCTCGTGTATACGGCTATATAGTCTATCTCTCGCACGCGTTGTCTCTATATATACGTAGCAAAGTCCTCTCGTTCTGCATTAATCCACGTACGTAATTGAGTGCCTGCCTCCCTTACGAATATCCGGACGAATCTCGCGTGGAATTCGTCGAAGCCATAAAGAAACTCGATTCCGGTATACATATATCTCTACACACATACGTATCTCGAGACGCCAGATGGAGCTGACGCCGGGGAAGAGTTGTGTGCTCTGGGGCTCTGTATTGGCTCTGCGAGAAGCTAATGGGCGCCCTTTGGCCCCGCGGCGATATCGAGGGTCTTGGCTGCTGCTGCTGCTGCTGCTGCTGCTACTACTGCGGGAATTAAGACGCGATGAGGTGGTGGTGGTGGTTGTACTGCTTGAAAGGGATGGCTTTATTTGGTACGGGGGGCAAGGGTGAAGAGCATTGTGCGCTGTATTTTAAACAGGCTGCTACTTGCTACTGCAGATGTATCTCGAGGAGGTGCTTACTTTGGCTCTGGCTGAATATAAATATAGGTGGCTGCTAGTCGTGTGCTTGATTTAGTTATTCCGAGCACGGATTTGATTTTCCCTTTAATGAAGTCGGTTAATTCTTGCTCTTGTTTACTCTTCGGCTTGGCTCTCAACTTGCGGGAAATGGTAAGAATATTTAAGGCTGCTTTTGTTATTATTATTATTATTCTTTTTTTTTAACTGCGACTGTACAGGGATCGATATTTTTATCGCCAAATTAAAGTGGGACATTTAGTTACGAGCATTGTGCAATTCAAATTGCAATTACCATGAATTAACATTACTGAGAATCCAGAGAGGAAGCAGATTCGAACCTTTTCAGTAAATAATTACGGGTACAAAAGAATCTTTTCGTTATACATAATTGCACTTCAACTAGCGTTAATTTGCAACAAACGTACTTCCGAGTAACGACTTGATAAATTGTTGACCGATTTTCAAATTAAAAATGGGACGCCGTTACATAGACTTGCTTTTATTTAATGAAAAATATAGTTCACTGTGTTATGAAAACTCGTATAATTACTCCTAAAAGGCAGGCAAAATTTCTACAGCTTTAAAGTTATCGCAGAAGTTTAATGAACTCGGATATTATTATTATTTACGCCAAAAAAATATTTCTCCATATATGTGAGAGTGCTTATAAAGAATACAATCGTCAGTACCGCAGTTTAGTTCTCGTATCGCGGATTAACGAAGATTCAACCAGGTCATCATCGTTGCGCACAAATACGCGATTTTCAGCCAATCCGCAAACCGCTGACCAAGCTCGATTTTACTTCTCTTTTTTTTTGCAATTTATCAAATTAATAACGATCGACTGATGCGCTGAAAAGGCTTATAAATATTTCATTGGACGCATCGGCGCTCTCATACACGCGATAAATAATTATAGGTCCGCGATGCAATCATCGCGCGGCGATCGGGAGTATTTGAAGAATATAAGTGAATAATAAATTAACTTTTTTTTCGTATTGAAAAAAAAGCGTTAGCCGCGGAGAGATATCGGTGGCTGTCCAATTATATTTCGCCGTGAAATGCAGCGGCGAGGAAGGCTAAAAAATGCGAGTAATGTATTTTGGGCGGAAAAATGCAAATCTCCCCAGCAGCAGTATAATATACGCATCGTCGATATTAAGGATTTAATTGAAGCTTCTGTGGTCAGCGAAATAAATAATTAAATTAGACTATATACATTCGTAAAAGGTTTATAAATATTTCATGAGGGCGGGCGGCCCGTGCGGAATTATAGATGTATTATAATTGTGTTCACGGACAACCGATTCGGGAAGAAGGAATTTAATAATATGACCGTAATTTCTCTGCACGAAAAAACAAAGTTGCAATAATTTAATAATTTAAAAATAACTTGTTTCATAACGTGCTTTAAAATGAAATTCGCGAGATAATTGAATCTGTGAACTGTCGATTTTGTAAACCAGTTGGAAGCTGTAATGACAATTTTTATAAACAAATTGTATACTTGTCAATCACAGAATAATAAAATGTAATAATAATTAATAATCCATCAGCAATGCTTATACGAGAAAGTAATTAATATAAAATAAAAATAGCAATCTAAATGCAATTTAGTTTCAAACCACTCCCAACTTTTGCAACACAATTACTGCATCGTGACCAGAGAAAAAAAACATCTACAGAGCCAAGAAAAACTATCGCAACTATATCTCTACAACAGCGAGACAGAGAGACAGTAGAGATATAGAGAACGTCGCGCAATCAAGGAACCTCAGTATAGCAAACGCATCGCATTCAACTCGTGCAAAAACAAAACAGAGCTACGCACACAGCAATCGTTCAATATTCATGCGCCCAGATTTTTACGAACAATACGCAGCAGCAGTTCTCGGCGTGTATACACAGCAGCGCGCGCGTCGCAGTGCCGCGGAATTCCCGGTAATCAATTTAAACGGGGGAAATTCTACTACTGCTCTCTCTCTCTCTCGGTATGCATGCGCTGCTCGTCGTTCCATCCCCGGAGCATAATCAATCCCAATTACGCCGGAAACGTCCGAGCCGCGCGACGCGCATGCATATTACATGTGCGGGTGCGAAAGAAACGCGATAATCCGTATGGATATGAGAAGAATGAGGAAAAACGACGAGGCTGATGGGTATATAGCTTCTTTCTTTTTTTTCGTTCTGTTGTCTTGCCTTCCTGACGAAGCGATTGAACCGACCGCGCGCGCGATTGTTTATTCAAGCTTTTGTGTGGTAGCGTTGTGGGTGTGTACTTTTTTTCGAATGTTTGGAATGTAAAAATTTGCTTGGTGGCCTGGATTTCGCTGTGGAACAGGATAACTGGTGTACGATTTAACGGGCTGTGTGTCTAAATGAATGTAATATGAATTTCAAATGAAATTTTTCTTTCGCACGTCGTATATACGTTGAAAAAAGTGAATTTTTTTTGCTAACTGTGTATAAAGATTAAATTGCCGGGTCGGTAAGTAAAAACGAGAAAGCACTCCGAATCTCGTTGTAACGTAAAATATTTGAATTGTGAAACTAGTACAGAAAAGAATCGAGAGCTTTATCGTTCGTATATATACACTCTCGATAAAGTATATGCAAATCCGAAGCGGTGGCTAATTTGCTTAACGATAAGCCTCTTTCGAAATCATAATCCAATTCCAATCCGACACCCGAATCCCTTACCGCACTCTAATTTTCTTCCTCTCTTTCATCCCCTGTGACATCATCACGCGCAAAAAAAAAGAAAACGAAGAATATAAAGGGCGGATCCCTTACCCACGCGTTTCCCGAACACAAACATCGCGCGCATCGACGACGGCATATTCCCATGCAAATAAGTCCCTTTTCCCCGGGAGAAAACTTGCCGCGGATTTGCAAGTTAGCTGTGGAAACTCGTTGGGAGTGGCGAGAAGTGTCCACATCACGATTTTACGTCGGCCTTTCTCTTGTGGGTATAACTACGTCGAAGATCGAAAATATTTCCTCACTATAACATATTGCCATGAGATTCTCAGGTTTTGGCATAGGTAACATATCGCTATATATGCATGCCTATACGCCCCCTATCTTCACTGGCCAGAGACACGGAAAGTTTAAACGGTAGGGGAAGGACCAGTCCAGAACTTGCTTTGTTTTGATATATATAGCGGTCCATATAGGTATACATATAACGCACAAATCGAAATTAAGTTTAGGGTAGACTCGCAACAGTATTTTATAAGAATGAAGCGTATTTTCTCATTTTTCACTTTTTAAGGTTAGGAATTTATCCATAATATCGAGCGCAAGAACGAACAGCCCAATCAAAGAATGAATAGAGTTATTATACATGTTTTTTTAGACTATAGGATATATTATTTTTCTTCGAAACGCTGCGCAACGGAAACGAAACAACTCGCACGAATATTAAAAACAAATCCATATAGCTGTGCAGAACAAAAACAAAAAAAGACTCCTGTGCAGAGGTAGCAGTTGCCACAAAAACAAACGCGCTAAAAAAAACATTCTAAACTTGGACGACAGCGAGAGAGGTAGAGAATTTCGTTGGAAAACGGCAAAATAAACTTTCAATCACTTTACGATCGAGCGAGCTTTAGCGCCCCTATCATTTCGGAGTTTCGCGAGCTGCAAGAAAATTCCCGCTAACTAAAAGTTGGCCGCGCGAGCGCAGTGACGACGACGGCATCATCGCAAAGTCGCCCCTCGGCTTTATTAACGTCGCTCAACTGCGGACTAACTTTGTAAGCGTAAAACGAGAGGGGGGTGTAAGGAGAAGAGGAAGAGAAAAAAGTGGAGTCATTGAATTAATCGTTGGGGATGATGGTGGTAGGCTCAGCGTAACTTTATGGATTACTTGAACGTGTACGATGGTACGATTTAAAAAAAAAAAAGATTTCATAATCGGAGTGTTCGTATATTAAAAATGAGATAGATTAAACGCTGACGCTTGAATATCATTTTAATTAATCTTGTTCAATGTTTACGATTTCAGATGATTAAAAATTACGTTTTAAATAAACATCAGAAATATATCCCAATAGCGTTAAAATACACGTATCAATTCGTTAACCATAGTCGCAGTTCTAAATTAATTTGCAATCACATCGGCATCAGAAACTCGATCAAACACTAGTACCTCGCGAATCAAGCAAACGGAAACATCACTCACATATATATAAGCGCGACGATAACGCAAGTTTCCCGTCAATTCGATCGTCGCGCGCACCCTCTAATGACGCGCTTCATTATACAGTCAGTCGTCTCTCTCTCTCTCTCTCTCTCCTGCTGCGTATAGCTTCTCGAGACGAAGAAGAAGCATCGTGCGCGAATTAATTTGCGCGTCTCCGACGACGAGGAAGAGGTGTCGATTTATGTGAAATCACGTTGCGTCGCCAGGAGCTTTTCCGGCAGAGAGACACGACGAGGGATTAGACGAGCTTTAATGCGGCTGATATAGGTGGAATAAGAGTACGCCGTCGTCGTCGGGCTAAGCTTTACTCATCTCTCGCCGAGCTTTGTTTGGATTTTTTATGGCTGCTTGCCGGAGAGATGGATTATGACGGTTGCTTTTTAAATGAAACCCAAGCTAGCCGTAGCCAGAGTTGGTAAAAAAGCAGTGTGGCTCTCAACGTCCAAGAAGAATAACAGCTTTAAATTAGGCTTCCCAGCGATATGCTCAACAATAAAGGCATGCGCTTAAATTTTAAGTCGATGAGCTTGCAAGCTTCGGCAGTTGCGATTGTTCCGACTAATTCCAATCCATCATCTAATACTCTCTCTCTCGAAAGCTCACAAGTGAAAACACATCAGCATCTCGCAACACTGCCGCTGCTGCTAATCCACCGATTGGTCCTTTTTCCCCCCTCGCGGCAGCAGCGCATCATTCAGCTATGGAAACACACACCAGCGGCTATAGTACTAATCTCTTTATCCATACAGCCGAGCGTCCACGCATTGAAAAGCGCGTCCGCGTGTCCTTCACTAGCGCCGCCGCCGCCGTCATATTATACATATCCGGCAGTGTCCGTGTGCACACGCCGCGATAATGCGTATATAGGGTTACAAAAGCGTCTCTCTCTGCACACTCATCCGTCAACCAGCCGCAGCTATTGTTGTGCGTCCTGATCCTTCTGCACTACTGCAGGCAAAACGCGGCTGCCGCAGCGTTGTTCTGTTTATATATAATGCCCGCGGCGCTACTGCTGCTGCTTCTGCTGTTGTTGCGGGGGCGGCTGGAGGATTTTTCGATGCAGGCGTTGTTTGTGCTGCAGCAGCGCCGAAGCTCTGTATGTCTGTCTGTCGCTGACGACTGAATGAAACGATCGCGGGGGGTGTCTGTCGATCTGTCTCTTGCCCGTGTGTGCTTTCGACTGCGACGACTCTTCTTGGCGTATTTTTAGCGGACGATGAATAAGGGTGTCAAAATCCAAAAGAGCTTGCTATTAGGCAGGTCCTGCTGATGAAGAGCTGCTCCGACATATGGCTCGTTTGAGAGTTACTATTTCCATATGTATATATACGAGCTAGTCGAAACGGAGAATGGCTAGGAGTAATTCAGCCTGCTGCTGCTTAGTTCTAGCTCTGTACGTTTATGGTTGAGAAATGGTCTCGATATTTTAGGCGAACAAAGTGCATAAATCAGTAGACGCTGTGGATGTAATTCGAAGCAATAATCGACGTCGGGCTGCTCTCAGTCATGCTGCTGTACTGCTCGATATTCCTGTGCGTCCTATAGGACCAAGAAATTTTTGCCCGATAAAGAAGCCGTCATCGTTTATTAATTAATCAATGGCGCGTTATCAAAATTACCCGCCGTGACTGGCGGCGGCTCATCAATAATTCAAGCTTACAGACGCGTCTCGCATGAATCATGCAAACGCTTTCCGAATCATGTTCGATTCTCGCATCAGCGGAGAGACGTACGGCGATGCTAATATTCCTAGACCAGCCGGATACGCGCATTACATGGTAATATCTCGACGTTAAAAAAGCTTCCTCTCTCTCTCTATCTCTCCAGCCAACGGATTATTAATATTAACCGAGTAATTACGGAACGTCAACAGTGGCTCTAAGTGCAGATGCTGCCCGTTTAACTTATTCAAGGATTAATAATTCGCGCAGCCCCTACTACCGCCGGCGGAGTAGAGAATATAAAGGCTGAAGCAACGCAGCATAACGTGAGATAGCGAAACGCATTTCGTTTGCTCTCTCTTTCTCGGCAGAGTGCAAAATTTCGTGGGGGTGTCGTCTGCATATGTATTATATACAGCAGAGAGTGGATGGCGCGCACAGAGAGATGGGCAATTAGGGGATACGCGCGCGCTCGCGGTGACAAAGCTTGCTCGTCCTCCCTCTCTCTCTCTCTCTCTCTGTTTTTGTTTAAGGGGAGAGGATTCTTAATTTTGAATTAGTGCGTCGCGCACCGCTGCTGCAAGCTCTTCTGACGAGAAAGAGAGGAAGGACCGGAACGTCGGTGATGAAGCACTTGCAATTTGCGAATTCGCTCTTATGGTAATGAGCAAGTGTGTGTGTGTGGAGGGTGTGTAAAAGCCTTCTGCTGCTGTCGACGCGCGAATTTTCGAGCAGTGACAATGCGCTTTTTTATAACATCGGTGAGCTTTTGTTCTTGCAGTGAAATGGTTAAAAAAGTTTTTTTTCTCGCTCTCTCGGCGAATTCTTGGTACACGTGCGTCCGTCATTATTTCAGTGTTAGTTCGTGGAAGCGAGGAAGAATATATACATGCAGCGCTCATACATGCGTAAATGTTTAAGCAGGATTTACGTGCGAGCGTCGATTTCAAAAATTGCAGACAAAACGAGTATAAGCGACTTTCCACGGTATTCAGCCGTAAAATTAAATCCAAACAAAGACCTATCCCATGTTTAATTCAAAACTCCTAACACCCGGCGCGCGGAAAAAGCGCGCAAGCATATATAAACAAGTCCCATAAACCGCGCGGTGTTCGCGTGAAGAGAGAGAAGAAACGCGGGCGTATAATCAGTACGTTTGCATTACAGACCCACATTTTTCCGCTCTTCGCGGCGAGGCGAAAAAAAAAGTCGAGGCAAATCCAGAGCCGCAGCTATACGTTTCGCAACGCGTGAGCGCAACAATATACACGCGCGTAAAAGAAAACGCGCATGTAATTACACGCCGGCAAAAAAAAACAACAGCGAGAGAAATACAGCTCGCGATATTTTCGAGCGTAGAGGAGAAGGAAAAAAAAGGAGAAGCATCAGCGGCAAGTTTGCGGTGCGCGGCTGCTAACCGAAAAAGCGCGGGAATATAAAAATGAAAGGCTCACACAAGACGCTCATAAACGGCTTGGAAAAAAAGGAGTCGTCGTACGCGCAATGTGCGTAGTAGCACATATAAAAGAAAGTTGAGACTCTTTTTTTTTCGTCGTGCGCATAAAACGTGCTGAATTGCTGGCTTTCCGGAATTCCTTTGAATTCAGACTACGCACTCGTAAAGTATGAGAAATCCAGGCTCTCTCTCTCTTGGAGGAGGAGATGGAAAACACACTGGAGGGTGCCGAAGTAGCAGTGAATAAAAGCAGAGCGCCAGTAGGGGTGCGAGTAGTAGAACTGACGGTTTCAAGACGTTTTCAGCCGGAGACTTATATATATGTGTATGTATATGGGGTGGAATTGTTATACTCTCGCGCGATTGTTTCATGCGCACGAGACTGTGTAGATGTATATGGGGATGCCACGCGATAAGCTTTCCGAGGGTTGAGCTGCAAATCAAGCAAATTGAGGATTACACTTGTAGCTGAACTGTATATTCTCTCTGAGCTTTGATTGTATGGTGGATGCGCTTTGAATTTCACTCACTTGGAAACGTATACACGGGAAAAAGTTTCCAGCGATAAATGAGGTTATAATTTGTATCAATGCATGCCCTTTTTTATCTTGGAATCTATTTTTTTAGTTCTAAACCGCAATTCATTGTTCTAAACAGCGCATTCAATATTTCTAAACATTTGTTCTATATCTTCAAAAACATGTTTGAATTCACTAGTTGAATGGAGCAGACTGAGTTAAAAGTGATTAACGTCTAAGAGCTGCAGCAATTTTAATACTAAAAGATACATAGAAATATATAATATAATAATGATAAAGAACATTCTGATTACACGTGTAAATTCACAAATGAATGTGATACCACCAATAATCCACAAAACGAATCAACGGTTACACTCTCGGCCTCGCTCTCGGCAGAGGCAAATAATCCCTGCATCAGCATTCACAGGCTCTCGAGACTCATTAAAGAATCACGTAATGCGCCGACACTTTTTGCCAGCCATTCACCTCTCTCTCTCTCTTTCTATCTCACTCATACACATCATCTCCTGAAGAGAGCTATTCTCGAGTGCAGCTCATAACCTCCGGCAGCTAAAGCCGTCGCAGCTTTTTCTCCACACTACCGTCTTCATGTATATATATATATATATATACGTATACACTAGAATTCATCTCTCGTTCTTCTGCTCATCCGTTCGTTTTCCATCGCTGACTTATGCAGCCGCGCCCTAACGGAACTTCCGGAATCGTTAATGAGGCAATTACGCAAGCCGAGGGTTGGAGGAAAGGGAAGCGCGACAAACTGCTGCTGCTGCCAGTATAGAGGTGAGAGAAGAGGCGACAAAGGCCGAGAGCCGGCCACTTTCCCAATAATATCGATGAGTCGAGCCCGATGTATCTTCTACTGTTTCTCTTACACTTGCAGCGCGTATACTGCTACTCTGTATATCTCTCTCCCTCTCGCTTCTGCAGCAACCGACTATTTGTCTTGGCGGATATACACGGGAATTCAATGGATCGACTGTCTTCCGATTGAAAGAGTGCTTTGCTCGTTTGCGCGAAATTGGCTTTCTAATGGGCGGTAATAATGTGTCTTTTTTTCTGTCTCTTCGATCGTCAATTAAACATGTCGAAAACGACGAGGACAACTTTTTTGGACAACAAATTTTCATTATACAATATACGTTTCCTGGTGTACCTCGTTCGATTAATTTTTCAATTTAAAATCTCTCGACTCGCCGCACGCAAGTGCAATGTTCATTTATGCGCTTCGTTACATATATTGCACATTTGGCCAACAGCTGCAGCGTATAAATAGCCCTTCGCATAGGTGGCATCAATAAATTACAACGTATTAATCTGTCAATCAATCTCTCGTCGGCAGTTTCGCATTGGAGACACCAATGCGAATTGTGTCGCATTCGCTATATATACTTAACCGTGATACGAGCAAACGTTAGTTCTCATCTGCTCGAGTATTTGCTTAACAAATACGATGGCGAATAATTTATATTGGTATATAACTTGCATTTAATTATTCGTCATGTGCATCGTATATAAATACAATTACGTAAACAATTGAAATCAACGAACCACCAGGACGATACACGTCTCCTAATTAGGTAACCAAAATAAAATAATAAAAGTCGCAGTTACGACTTCCATTACAATCAATTATACCGATAATTGATTGTATAATTATCAATATATTTCACATTCATTATACATACCTCTCGCGCGGAGCTAAAAGCCGCGCGCAGTTGTATAACTCACTCTGAATTTCCCAATTAAACATCTCCGCGACGATGACGTCAATAAATACTCCCCTAATACGGAAAAATTATTCCAGCCTAACGCGATTTCCTTACGGCGCGTGGGACGTCGACGGCTTGGAGGAGTAAAAAAAAAATTAATTCCTCCCGTCCGAATCTTCGAAAGTTCGGAGCGAAGATGCCACGGTGACGCCTTGGCTTAATCAATACAGACGCATAATTCACTTATGCGAGAGTTTCTTGTTTCTCTTTTTCCTCCGTAGCAGCAGCAGCAGCGCTTGAATAGATTTCGTATGTTAATGCGCGCTCGCGCCGCGAGTGGCCGGTTCGTTCGCCTTTTCCTCCTTTTCTTTTTTTTTTATCGTCATTCTTGCTTGAGATTCTCTTTTTTCTCTCTCTCCGGCGAACACTTTTCACGACGGGGGAGAAGAGCTGCGCTAAAGATAAACGGAATTATTGGGCTATTTGCTCTCGCGGGGTTTTGATTCTATGCTTTGTTTTATAAGAATTATTCGGGATGTGCTTATCGCGTGTGGGTCGCCGGTAAATTATTGATTGAATTTGGTATCGGTTGGTTTGACTTTTTCTCGTGTTTCTTTTATCTGTTTTCGTTGCGCCTGAATGTCTTCAATGAGCTTTTGAGATTAGCGCGGATGTTTATTCCCAGCTGATAAAATGGGATAAAAACACGACGGCGCTGCTTTATAAATCGATCGTTTGAGACGTTAATATATTAAAAGAGAGATAGCAATTACCGCTTTCCGTCTTAGATTATAAAAATTCAATTTATGCGCTTAAATATGTACGCCTCGTCAGCACGACGACTTATTTGATTTTGTATAATTAATTTCTTCTCTCATATAGTTCTTTAAAAAAAACCGCGCTTTATGTAACTACAGAATAATGCATGATGATCCGTTTTGCATTTTTTTAAAATTAATTCCCGTAAATCTAAGCGCACATTTCTTTCTGTAGATTAGAAATCGCTATTTTGTTTACATGAATATCGAATTGAATTTTTAATAACGGCATTTAGGAAATATTGAAATAACTATCAGAGAATTACAGCAGAGTCTAACAAATCTCTCTTCAATATTCGCAGAATATTCATCAAATTAATTAAAGCGAGCGAAGATTTTTTGAAAACATTCGTACTGGAAAGCTGCGCAAATAATTAATTAACAATCTCTGGAATCGATAATTTGCGATATGCATAATTAAAAAAGCACCCCTCAAGCAATTCCCTCGAGAAATTGCCTCGTTCTCCTTGAACACTTTTTTCCCTACCTTAAAGATACGTAAAAACGATCTACGCCAATTTGTTATTCGCATACAAAATAACCCATAACCGCGCGGTGTATACATCCGTGTAATTTTGTATTATTAATTATACCTGACGAAATTCCAAAATCCCGCAGAAACATATAGGTATACATCGCACTTGGCCGAGCATCTCGCTTCGGCAATTAGCCGCGTAATTATGATAGTCAAGTTTGGCTCTACGCGCGCGATCCTCTCGTCTTTTTGTCTCCGAGGCGAGCCGCAATTATTTTAAAACATTTCCCGTGTAAAGCAGAGCTACGTCTCTACCACACTTTTTCCTCCCCCTCCTCTTCAGAACTATCCAGGCGATCCTCCCCCAGGAGCCAGAGACGACGGACACACTTTGGAGTTTCATGTGCACACTCAGAGGTGAAAGTTCGCGGAGTTGAAAATTTATGCGAGCGCGCTGCAGCTTCTACTTCGTCTCTCAATTACTATATACTGCGTAGGGACGAGTGGATTGGACCGTTCTCGAGTGGGCTTGACATTTTTGGCTCCGCGCTTTTTCTCGACGCGCTTTAAAGCGAGTACCTGATGTATATTTTTGCGTAGCGCAAAACTCCGCGGTAAGTCCTCCGTTCAAAATTCAACGCAAACACACTAAAAAATCAAACCGAGGCTGTAGTGTCTAGAAAAAAAATTCGAAACGTTGCTATCAAATTTCCTATGGCCAAAAAAGCCCCGAGCTGCTGTTTCTTCTACATTCGCGGAAAACTGATATGAAACGAGAGGCTTACCTATGCCGAGGTCACTCGTCTATCGGCTGACCCCACTTGACTTCACAAGAGCGTCGTGATGCTGATTTTTTTTTTTCACCGCGGCCTTCCATTTTTAGCACGCCTCTGCCCCCTATATATACCGGGAAAAATTGCGTTCAAGTGGCCGCCACCGCACTGCCGAGCACAAGAAAAAAAAAAACCAGTAACCGGAGCAATACAACGGGCTCGGGATTTCGGCGTTCGAATTCGCGCACAACCCAGTTAACACATATACATATACCGAAAAGCGGTGTGTGGCTACTTTGGACCTC
The DNA here is from genome assembly GCA_900474305.1 of Cecidostiba fungosa. Lineage (NCBI taxonomy): Eukaryota > Metazoa > Arthropoda > Insecta > Hymenoptera > Pteromalidae > Cecidostiba > Cecidostiba fungosa. Next base: position 33,323 of record UCOJ01000204.1, on the reverse strand, counting down.
GAGTGGGTTGGCTCCCGTATACCGACAGAGCGGGAAAAGTAAATCGAAGCCAATTTCATTTGCGGAATGAAATCGAACCGTCGACGCAAATTAACACGACGCACATAATACTTCGAATATTGCGAGCTGTGGGAAGGAGGCTGTAACGATAAACTTGGCCGGTACATGCTTTTGCGCGTGAGAGTTGTTTATACGTATAGTTGGCAAATCAAGAATATTGGTTTCCATTAATAAACCGATTTTATTTCAGTGCGTTGCAGACGGAAATTTACGGTACAACGATAATATATGTGCTACTCGCAAGCTAATTTGATTGTTGGCAAAGATTTGATTTGTTTGACGAGCTTGCGAACGAATAGCAAATGCAAAGCGTTATACGAATAGCGCATGACCCAATTCCGGTATAAAATTTTGTAATTCTCTCATCCTGTGAAAACTCAAAAAAAAAAAAAAAAAAAATGAAAAGTGGCTTGTAACTTTCGTACAATGAATATTAAAAGTTCACGGTTGTTGTTAATTCATGCGTTAATTTCGAGTTACCAACTTGTTTATGACGATTTTTCTGCAACGCTGTGTTGCACAAAGAATGAACTCACCGCTTTTGAAAGTTGCCACGGGGAAAGTCTGTTTAACGCGATGTACACTTTGACGTACCTGAAACAAAAAATTTTATGCGTTTAGTAAAAGCGATATATATACTTATAATTGATATCAAGGCGATTAATTTTCGGAATATTGTTATCAAGAGTAGTTTCAACTAGGAAGTCGATCCAAGTGTAATTTTAGCACTTCCTAATCAGCAGAACTTATTAGAAAGCGATCGATGCTCTGTAGAAAGGTGAACGGTAACTTGCCATACTGATCAAATTTCCACTGATCGATTGAGGTACTTAGATATACGCTGGAGCTTCTATGCACCGTATATATACACTATATAGTACTGCTTACCCAACTACGTGACCGAATTTCGACGTTTGGCTAGTAAACCACCCTCGAGATACGGAATTGGCTTCCAATATCGTTTAATGCTTTCTCGATCTTTCACGAAAAGTTGATTGAATTCAAATGTTGTTTTTTAAAAATGGTATGTTTGGAATGATTGGCAATATATAAATACATATTCTTATAATAAGAATTTTCTTGTTTGTCCTAACGATTTCCAAATCAAAAGCAAAAGTAAAATTTTTGCTTATTGAATCAACAAGCAACGTATTCAGAAAACTCGTTATTTCAATATAACGAATAGTCAGCAATTCAAAAAGTAACAAGTACGCAATTCCAAAACAGAATAGCGAAGTCTCGCTGTTTCTATGTATATTCCATCTATACCTACTATAAAACACGATTCCAACAACTCGTGCAAACAGCAGTCAGTCTAAATTTACCGACAAGCCATCAAATAATCAACCTACTCACCGACTCACGTGCATAAAAAGCCAAACACTCTCAAAACAGCACCAATAAACTAGCCGTATAAACTAACCACCAGAGCAGCCACACAACTCGCTCGCGGCTCTACTGGCCCGTAAAAACGCTGCATACAGTGAGAGAGCACAGCCCTTGCAATTACGCAACTTTTTTTTTGTCAGCAACGCATATCGACCGCACACGTTGTGCCAAAGAAAAGCCAACGATCGTCGATGCGTTAATGCACACACACACATCGGAAAAACTTACGTCGGCCAATCGATCTGCACAAAAATCGCGAAGGAGTTAGCGCGCGCTCGCGGCGACCAATTACCTGGCTCGCGGTGCAAAACGTTATATTCTCTTGCTCGCGAGGGTAAACCCCCCCGTGAATGACTTAATTAAACGGACGAGAGAAAGGAGCTGCTGCCGCGTGCCCTCTTCTTTTCCTTTCCTTCCTTCTCCCTCCCTAACTCTCTTTCTCCTTAATGAAAACGTGCATATGCCGTAACCGTGAAAAAAGGAATCCAAGACCACAGCGTGTACAAAGGAATTTTTGGAATGTGCTAGCTGCTATACGAAATGTGTGCATGTGATGTATATATTTATTAATTCTGATGTAGCTCTCGGAGTTTTGTTTACAACGAGTTTTATTATATACACATAGGTTGCGCGCATAGACGCAGGTTTTATTTGTGGCGAAAGCAATTTTACGGAAATGCTGTTATTTCACGAAACGCGGATCTCCGTGATGCGAGATGCAGTTTGCATAGTGTAACTCGGCGCTCGAATGCAGCTCTGCGGTGGCTTTCCACGCTCGCACCCATATGTATTGTATATACAACAAACAAAGTATATGCATATCAGAGAGTTGCGCATGAAAATGCATGAGTTATATATGCAGCTGCGAAATGCTCTGCGCAGCTATATTTGCACTCGATGCACATTTCGCAATGCGAATAAGAGACGTATATATCCTTTGAAGTTGGAGACTGGATTTATCCTCCTCAATAATTGCCGGCCCTGATGATGATAGTTAATTTGTGCAACATATCGAGTGTAACATTCGCGGGAAATGGATTTTATACACGCGCTTGAACATCGTCGAGTAAACAGAGGAAAAACTGCGAAAGAGAGAGAGAGAGTGCGTGTGCATAATGTCTAAAGCAAACATTGACGTTGCAATTACAAACATCGAAATTCACGGGATGATTCCTTTTTGTGTGCGAGCGGCGCCACTAAAATAACGCGCTTCTCGCTGTTACAAATTATCATATCACGCGAGTCGTATCCCCCAACGGCATTCAATTTGTCCGACCTCGCAACACCTACACGATCCAAAGAAGAGGAAAAAAAACTGTATCACACGCGAGAGGCTTTCACGCTCCGAAGAAGCGTCGGCCCATTAAATCCCATGACCCGTGCATTCTCTCCGCTAATAACCCAACAACGAGGCTCGGCGTATAAAAAAAATAACACAGCGACCCGGCCATCAAGAAATCTCCATACGATAATTTCGTCTATTCACATGCGCTCGCGCGAGCGTCCCAAACGCATCATCTCCTTCCACGAAGCCAAATCGCTGCTCTTGTGTGTGTGAGAGAGAGAGAGAGAGAAAAATAAATTCGTATACGGCGTCGTTATAAAAGAAAGAACAAGAGGCCGAGGACCCGGAGAGAAGAAAGAACCTTGCCGACATGCGAGAGACAAAGAAGGACAGACAGAGCCAGAGAGTATATACTATACAGGTGTAGGGACGAGGACGACGAGGCCAGCCAGCGACAGGTTTATGGGATGACGGCGGCCAGCTCTCGCCAACCTGTCCGAACTGCATTTTTAAGAAGGGACCCTGAGCGCAGCAGGTATGCACTCACTCGACGCCGGGGAATTAATTTTGAAATTAAGAGTTTGCGCCGAATTTATGAGTGGCGGTATGTCATCATTTTACCGCTGGGAAAGCGCGTTTTAGCTTTTCTTTTGATAATATATTACATATGGTTAGTGGGATCTTTTTTATTAGTTTTCGTGGGTCGGGGGTATATAGGTATTATATGTGTGCGAACGAGGAGGTTTAGTGAAAAATAAAGGTGGAACGGTTTCCGATAAGCTAGAAGTTAATATATTGATGATGATATTCGTTGCAAACTTAATATTGTGCTATATACTATATGTATAGTTCGAGATTTTTAACTCTAATATAATTTATAAGTAAGAAGTAGAGCGCGGAGAATATCATGCACGATTAAAATTGAATGTTCATTATTTTACGACGACGATGTTTCTCAGGAGAAACAATTTAGCTCAACACATTGTTAAGTTATTCGAAAGTAATTTGGGTCTTCTGTGCACAGACTCGACGATCATTATACACCGATAAAATCAATAAAGAATTAGCCGAACAATAAATCAGAGCCCACCTGCGCAATGAAAAAAAAGGAGGAATGTCCAGCACACAACCATTATTTAAAATTACTCACTCGAATTTAAAGGAGGTATACAATAAAGGTCTCTCGCATGTATGATGTGTGAGTATAATGAGACGGCACAAAAGAATCGCGGCTGAAAAAAATACGAGAGATAAAAATCGAACACGGTCGGCAACTTAGAGCAGCGCAAGATTGATTGATTGATGGATCGATAGATGCTTTATGCTTCAGAAAATTTTCCTCCTCGAGTGACTCCTACTCTCAGCTGTGTATCTATATTCCCACTCCTCTGCAATCAATAAAACACTAACATTTCTCGCATAAAACATTCAGCGGAGCCAAGGGAGAAAAGAAGAGTGTATAACGAAGAAGAAAAAAAAGGATCCAGAAGAGCATCTCCTTTTCTCGCTGAAGATGAAAGCGCGCAAAAAAAGACACACGCTCGCTGAGAGAGAGCCGCTACTGCTGCTGCTGCAGCAGAGGAGGAATAAAGAGGGAAAAATGAAAATACGCGTAATGCAGTCCTCGACTCGAGAACTCGTTATTATGTTAAGAAGATTTTTATGGATAGCTCTCTCGCCGCTCTCTCTTCCACATCCATTTTTTCTCCAAGTATATAATACCCCCTATTTCTCGCAAGAGAGTCTCCACTAAGATACAGACGCTGTATCCTCTTTATCGTCGGTTGTTGATTGTTTCTCGGCCTAAAACTTCGACGGCTCGGGCTCGTAAATCGCTTTACTACCGTCTAATTTAGTTTTTTTTTTTTTTCTTACTCTTCGCGCCGCACTTTTCTATTTTTATTGCGGCGCTTGCGAGTGCGCGACATGGAATTTTTAGGCTTTATTGCGTTTGACGTAAGGAGGTATATATACGTCCGCGTCGTCTATATCTCGAGGAATTTATGATTTGAAGGGAAAAAAGCTGCTTGCGCAACGACGTTAACGACGACTCTTTGTTTTTTCTCTCTCCCTCGACTCTTGTGTTTACGTTCGTCTTTTTTTAGTTTACAAGCTTTATTCGATTTATTATGCGCCCGAGAGAGGAGAGACGTCGAGTTGTTTCAATGTGGCGCATAATATAACGTAATATCCTATTAGGTATATGTTTTACATTTTCCGTACATAAATCTGAGATCGAAATTTAATGGATATTCTATTTTATAGGGAGAAAGAGCGGACGTAGAATAGACGGCCACGTGACTTATCGTCGCAGTTAAACGCGGAGTTTATTATTCTCTCGAAATAGAGAGGATGATAGCCGCTCCTCGTTGCTGTTTTTTTTTCCGCCGTTATGTTTTATACAGTCGAACGAAAGCAATGTTTATGTGACCGAATCATCGTTAAAAATAAAACGCCAATTAAAAAATCTCGCTCCGTTATCCCCTTATCAATTAAACGCAAGACTTCCGCCTGACAAAAGTCAAATCATTAATAAACAAACGTTCATCGATAAGCCTTTCGCGCGTTCATCATCGGCCGTTCATCCTTCAAAATCATCATGAACTGGATACACACGAAACTCTCGCCGCGTCACTCGCGCAGCATTAAACACGCTCGAGAGACGAAAAAGAACGAACTGATCGATGTGTAAAACTAAACAAAATGAAGCATTACGGACTGGCCCTCGTCGAATGACGAACGATGAAATCATCCGAGCGAGAGTAAGCGCGCTGTGCTGGAGGTCCTCGAAAATGAACGAAATGCAACGGGCCATCGATGAAACAGCGAAGAATTCAAGTTGCGACAGGGTAACGTCGATGTTCTGTCTGTTTATATTGTTTTATTTGTGTATTATGTAATGACAGAAATTTTGATGAGCGTCTCAAGTAGGCACATGACAAGGCAATTTTGCCATAAGAATACTATCGATGTTAGCAAGATTCTTAAAGATTAGCAAAAAAAAAACATTAAAATCAAAAATGAAAAAAGAAACGAGTCAAAAGCGTTGAAAGCAGCATCGGCCATCAAACAAAAACCGAGGGACAAAAACAAGCAGCAGCAGCAGCCCACGCGCAAACTGTTCCAGCCACAGCGGCAAACTTCCAGCAGACATCTCCCTCGCGAAAGAAAAAAAAAGTGCGCCCAGCGAAGAAGATAAAAAACTATCCAGAAAAGAAGCCCTCGCGCACACTCATGAATAAAATAAAAGGCGCGCCGGCACACACTTCAAAGTAACGAAAGACGCTGCTTCTGCTGCTGCGTGCACTTTAGTTAGTGTAGGAAAGAGACGAAACTACAGCGGATGCAGGTACACACAGTATATAACGAACCTGCACAGCAACGGCAGAGAGAGAGAGAGAGAGAGAGGGGCCCAGGCCCTTTAATCCCGCGAGGCTACGCCGGAGAGTTCAAGTCGCTCATTAGACCGCGTCAGGCGCGTTAGCGCATAACACAGCGAGCAATAAGGTAGCAAGCGATGTAGCTATACCTATAGCTGTATATGTACGTGTAGGTAGACGCCGAGAGGTGAGTGCAGTGCACGAACGAGAGAGAGAGAGAGAGAGAGATGCTCGTCGCCCGCGGCGTACACATGCGTTGCCGATTACGCGGTGGCTGATGCTGCTGCTGCTGCTGCCGAGCGAGATGGAGAGTGCGGTGAGAGAGACAGAGAGGTATAGAGAGTTTGGATGAAATGATGCGCTGCTGTATAGCTGCTCGCGCGAGAATTGTTATTGAATTGAACGTTTAACTGTTTTTCGTTATAAACTGATGATTAGTTTGAGCTCTGCGGTCCTGGCATATATTCAGTGGAAATGATTATAGATCGAGTTGTCGGCGGGAGATGTCTATAACAACAATTTCAATTCGAGATAATTCGAGATATTTTGAATTTTTCAAAGCTTTTTGTTCGTGTCTGCTAACTGTATTTAGAAACTCTCTCTCTCTGTATGTATTTTAAATAATAATAAAAGAAAATTTTATGGAGCGACTATAAATCAAATTCGTTTTTTTACCTCTGCTCGCAATCATCGTTAGCGCAGTTTCGAAAGAGGTGCACGTTTTCAATAATTTTTATAACCAGCCGACCGACAGAGCAGGAGGACGAGCCAGAAAGGATCTCTCGCTGTAAATAAAGCACAAAACAGACAGGCTCGGTAGCCTCTCATTATTCGTTTGAAGCGCGCGGCGATAAAGAGAGAAGTGAATGACAGGATGCCAATAGCAGTTCTTAAAAGGACAGTCGCTGTACCCGTTATCCTGCACTGGACGCCGGTGAAAATAATACCTGATGTTTACAAAAAAAAATGTGAAAAAATATATACGAATGAATAAAAAATAATTCCCACACAGGGGGGGGGGGTTAAGCGTTTATCGTAAGGGCTTCTATATGTTGTATAGAATTATTGGAAATGCCCGGGTTTATCGTGTTGGGAAAAAAATTCCAGAAATTGAGAATCAGCAAAGTATAATTCTGGATTGCAGCAATAATATACGTTGAAACGCGTATGTGATGGAGAAATCAGCGTAGAAAAAAAGCGGAGACGAGGTAATAAGAGATATCTTCTTGAATTTTTATGAAACATTCTGTAGCTATCGAAGCGTCATCGTCGTCCCACGCCGCCTCTCTCTCTCTCTATATCTCACCATAAAAATTGAAATAGCAAATGGCTGCTTAAAAGTTTTATTACCCGATCGCAGACAGAGACGACGCAATAAGATATCAGTTTTATTAGATAAACTGCGACGAGCTTTGGCTTTCCAGCAGAACGCGTGGTCATAAATTTATGCGGCGCACAAAGAAGTCTTTTGGTAAAACTGCATCGTGTATGTAATATGTATATATATCGGAGGAGTTGCAGCACATGTGTTAATGAAATAAATTTCATTATACTCCTAAATGCCAGAAAGCGCTATAACTATAATTGCCACTTGATATTTCGCAAAATCGCGTCTACCATACTCGCTGAAATTTATGCCGAAAATTTTGAATTTAACGCTGTGTATGCGCTGCAGTCAGCCAGCAGAGAGAGAGAGTGACGCTATATAACACGCCCTATTTAGCACGTAATTGGTATTTCAAATTTAAGGGCCGGGCGAAAGGGCCATCTGGTGAGAAATTCGAAATATTCCCGAGTTCCACCGACCTATAAACAAAATTTACTCGTCATTAGAATACTTTTCAAACTGGAGCAGATGTTTGGCCACATTCTCGAGGTGATGCTCGTGATGCTTTCCATTAGAAACTATTGTATACCAGGCGCACGACTGATTTGTTACCGACGCGAGGCTCAACCCCAAATATACGCGTGTATATATTTTTGGGGCGAGTCCTTTGTAGTAATGATCCACTCGCGAATGGCAATTTCACCATACGAAAGCGCGTATATTTAGATTATTTTCCTATATAGACGCCCCCCCTGATATTCATGAGTCGATCGGTCTAAACACCGGCTCTCGTTCCCTATCATCCTCGTAATAATGCGTACATTTTTCCTCGAACCCACGAAAAAAAAATTCAGCAACATGCAATCTCTCTCGACTCTCGGCGCATTATAACCCGGCGCCGAAAATACGCTGTATTTTTGCCAATCCATATAGCTACACAACATCGGGTATATAGTCCCTCTCGTCGTCGTCGTCTCTACAGAGCACAGGGCACAAAACGCCCGGAGGCTTTCGTGCTCGACTCGGCCTCGTGCGCGCAAGGAAAATGGAAATAGACGATGTTGCCAACTAGACACTGTACTGCCGAGAGAGAGAGAGAACGGGCGCACGGCGAGGAGCCACAACAACAGTTGGCGTTATGAGTCTGCTATATAGATATGCGCGCGAGATTCGATTCGCACGCGATATATACAGCTATACAGACACAAAGATAGAGAGAGAGAGAGAAGGAGCATATAGTGTGCAGTCACGAGGAAGAGAGAGAGAGTCGGCGATTCGCTCCTCGTTTGGCTTTTGCAGCAGTCCCTTATATAGCGCGCGGTAGCAGACGTGGCCGCGGGGCCACTTATAGGCAAATTTATTGGCTTATCGTCCCTTCTCTCCTTCTCTCTTCAGAGCAGCGCTGCTGCAGAGCCATTGTGCAGGAGATCTCCCGCTAGAGCTCGCGATTTCCATGACGCGCGTATATACGTTATTAAACGTTAAAGGCCGCATTATACGCGTCGTATAACAGTGGCTCTTGAATGATGGACTCGCCACCAGCAGCGCCTACACTACGTGTATATTGCCATGAGATACGGAATTTTGATCGTCCCAAGAGAGAGAGGGGCAGGGGAAAGAGCGACTTGCGAACTCGTCTCGCTTTGCTCTCTCTCTCTCTCTCTCTCTCTATGTGTGCAGTGTGTTGTACTTTGAGTCTGCGATAGCGTGGATAATGAATAGTGTTCGACTGCTAGTTTCTGATAACCTATAGTTGCGAGTTTTGGAGCTCCTATTATACAGTCTGCTGCTGCTTCTCTGGGGAGACTACTGTGTTGATGTATGTATGTATGTATATATGCTCTCGTATATAAGGGTGTATGAACTTGATGACCAAGTATTGGCTTTTTCGCATCGAATTACGAGACAGAGCCTGGGCCATTGAGATATAACCGGCCAGCAAATCATCGCTAAGAACAAATTAAAGGAGCCAAAAAGCCTCTGTTAACCGTTCATTTAGCCGGGACAATGGCAAAGTGTATAGTGCTCGCGAAATCCCCCGCAATTCGCCTATAAAATTCTTTCGCCCCAAAGAGCCAAGAGAGCAAGCAGTACAGGCGAACAATACACCCGAACCTTCGACAATGTCATTCTCTCTCCCTATATAGTGTGCTGTTCATATACTCCTCAACAGCAGCAGCAGCAGCAGCATCAGCAGAGCCCCTATATACAGTACATCTACGCACCACAAGTCCTCGATGGCCTGGTATTAAGGCGCGAACCCCCCTGTTTTGCCTATATACATGTGCGCACACGCGGCGAAATGACGTTACTTATGTGTATAACCCCGACACTTTTCGCCGATCGAACGACGCCGGCTTTACATCGGGATTTCACGGGACGCTGATGAAGCCCGCGCGTTTTGTGTATGCGTTATATACGTATAATATAGAGGCAGGGGCTCATACCCTCGGGTTATTTATGAATTGACTTTGGCCCCGAGAATGGCTCGCTCTCGAGTTATCGTCATATTTTGGGTTGTTAATACCCTCGACGACGCGCGGGAATTATAACGTCTCTGCGGCCATTCCGAGAGAGGATTTTCCGGGGGTACTTATACTCGATTGCACTTGTTAGACGAGACGCCCACCACCGCAGCTTGGTTATTTATTGCTATAATGTCGATGTTTATTTATTTGCAAAGCGTGCATGTGTTGTGTGTGTATACTTTGTAAGGAGGTGAGGACCGAAAAGGGAAATGTCGCCGGAAAAACGAGGAGCTAGGATTTTAACGCAACAATTTATTCTGTCTGGCGAGAGCGAGCGCTGAATGGTCGGTTTATGAAAATGTGCGGGAAAATTTGAAATTCAGACTGTGAGCGTGTAAACCCGTGATGAATCGTTTTCTTTATGCCTGTATCTCGTTCTCTGTCTCTCTCTCTTATACACTCTTCGCACGATATTAAAATATATAAATAATCTGAAATTCAAATCGCAGGTACTTCGTACATATAGGCAGAGGGACTACCGGCGAAATTTCGTCCATCCATGGCAAAGAATGAAACGTTTCATGCAGATTCGAATTTATTATTATTATTATTATCCTACTCTAAAAACAGTACAAATTACGCACAAATAAAATTAACCAAAAATTAAGAGCACGCATAAATGTACCTATAAGTATTACACTATTTTGCAAGGGAGACAAAGAGAGAATAAAATAAATGTCTTCGTTATCTATGCATACGGTGAAAGAGTCGATAAGTCAATTTGCGAGTTTGAAAAGCTCGTACATACACACGATTGGCTGTTTGGGGAGGAAGGAAAGAACGCATGCTGGCAAGCTCGAAAATACTTAACATGTACACTCGGGGAGTAATGTATTCTCGGTCTATATGGATGTGCCGACCGCGCGCACGTGACCTGTCAAATCGAAGCGTGATCGGTCGAAGGGAAAAAATACGCAAATACGATTGGATGGTTAGAGGTCATGTGGGGAGTCACGTTCCGACCGGACCGCATACATTACCGTCAAACGGATCCGTAAGTGATGTAGGTAAAAAGTCATGTTTTATAAACCATCGCGTGAGCCTTTCTGCTGCTGCGCTTTATATATCTGACTATACACTCGTCTACTCTTGTCTGCTTGGCTTCCTGTTGCTTTGAAGAGTATCGACGTTCTAAAATTCATCGATGCTGGTTTCAAATCAAGCACAATCACGCAAGAACAATTTTATGTATAATACCGTGTCAGGTATATACAAGAAACTTACAACAAAGTCTCTAAAGGAGCAAACAATCCCATTTCATCTGTACAACAGACGCGCAATTTTTCCCATACAATCTCAAGTGCGCATCGTCGCAAAACCCAAGAAAGCTTTCCTCTCTCCTATACACAAAACACAACGTCAACGTCTCAGGCATTTCAGCAACTAACTCGCTCCTCTCGGCGGGAATCAAATTTTGCATACTGCCGTGTTTCCAGGTTCTCTCTTCCCCCAAAGCGAATTACCATTAAGGTAAACACGCTTTGGCAAGTGGCTCGGAGTGTAATTTTTTTTTCTTTCTCAAACTGCAGTAGGAGCAGTGCGCTAACGCGACGGCGGTGGCCGCCGCCGCTTCTCTTTTGCCCCGCCCGGGAGAGGAAATTGCATAACCTTGACAGCCAGCGATTTACATAATAAGGAAAAAGAGGTCGTCGTCGTCGTCGTCGTCGTGCGCAGAGCGAAAAAGCCGAGGAGGAGAGGAGGAGGAGGAAAAGGTACACGCGCAATCTAGAGATACGGCTGGAAAAGCCGACTATATATGACCGGAGACGCGTGTACGACATGCCTGGCTTTTCGGCTTCCCCTTTTCATTTTAATTTTCTTTTTAGCGAGCGCGAGCGGGAGTTTAATAATTATTAAGCGCTGCTGCCGCACGACAGCTTAGTCGCGCGCGCGAGAGAGATATGGAAGGGGATTCCAAGCGCGCTTTTTTTTAAATAAAACGAGGGAGTATTTAGTTTATCAAGAAAAATCGTAGAAATTCGTTCATGAAGGATCACATACTTTGCTTATATACCGCGTTAGATAAACGAAAAATAATTTAATCCAAGAGGAGAGACTTTGCAAAATTTGCGGAGCGAGAGATGTAAAAAGAAGCTGGGGGCGTAAGGAAAGTTGTAACGGGAGATGAGAGAGCAGCGCGGGATCAAAAAAGCTCTTCTCCTCGCGCGGAGTCTTACAGCTTTCTCGTAATATACCGAGCGAAGAAGTGAAATTGTCCACGATAAAAACTTCACTGCTGCGGCTGCTGCGAGATTATTTATTTCATTTTCAATATTGCCCTTCGGGATTATATTTTTCCGCGCGTCCTGTAAAATAGAATATGACATTCGACGAAGATCCATACAGCACACAAATCGACGAGTGTCCCTTTACAATATTAACATATATTATAATCATAGCTCTCCCATAAATTGCAATAACACTGTAATCTGCGTTCGCATTCTGTCGTAATTTTGTGTACGCGTTAATTCGTCGAAATGAATGGAATTAGCACCTAACGGATTATCACACTGCGTATCGAGAAATTAAATACCCGTGATTTATAAATTCGTTAATTTCAACCGCGACACCAGCATCGATGGGATTACTCTCCGATTTATAGCTCGCGACGAGTAAAAAAAAAGAAGAAGTATAGCGCAGAGCCACAGTTAGTTGTTCTTTGCGGCAACGAGAAAAGAAACGTCGATAAGCTTAATACCAAAGTCAACGGGACGACGACAGGCTTAATCCGTTTAAAGCTAAATGCACGACTCTTTACCTTTGTTTGTATCAGCAAAGAGAAATAAGCCAAAGTAGGCGGCGGCGGCGGCAGAGTCGGCATAAATCAATACGCGACACTTTTTTTCTTCTTTGTGTGCTAAGCTCGAAAGCGGTCAGAGTCAGAGCTTTGCATGTCATCAGCGTGTGATTTTCCCCGGCGTCCCAATCTTTAATAATGCCGGGGAGACAGAGAGAGAGCCGTCAATGCTGTCGCGACACGTTATAATATAAAATAATAAAACAAAATGCGCCGCGAGCGCAGAGCACTTCCGCTTTAGTTAAAAACTTTCGCGCGACAAAAGCCGATATATTATATTTTTTTCACTGATTTCGCTCTCGCGCTAAACAATGAAGTTGTGGAGCTTACTACAACGGGGGAAAAAAAAATTCTATATAAAGGCGAATCTTTTGCAGCTTTTGTTTCTTCGAAATGCCACAGTGTTTTTAACACACAAAAACACCGAGAATTACAATATATAATAGTTGAGAACATTCGACGAGCTTTTATATATCGAAAAGTCAGTAGTACACTACGACAACTGCGTCGCTCTCGTTACGCAAGATTGATAGGAGATTCGGGTCAAGCGTCCATGAAAAATAGGTTAATTAATGGCGCGAACCAGTAGCTCTTGTATTTTTATCGCGATCGGGGACAGCGTTACTCGCGCGACAAATGTTTATTGCGCCTTTTGCCAATCGTCATCATTGTTGTTGTGCATATGTAATTTTAGAATATCGACGCGTATACAAACCGACCGAGAGTATCTAATTATCCGGAAAATTTGCTGAACAAAACCTGCGTCGATATACAATGTGGATCATTAAATTTTATCTCTGATGACATTTTGCCGCTGTGTGTTGCACGCGTGATGTGAAAGAGTTAATTAACTTTTTTAACGCGCAGCCAATGAGCCGTGCATCGATTAGCTTTGTTTTTGATTTATATTAATTGTGAGCCAGTGGGCCGTGTTACAAAAACGATAGAAAGGGTATGGGAGAAAAAATTAAGTGTATGCACAGAATATATTGAAAAATATATTATGTTGACCGATAAGTTCGCGGAAGTTATATAGCAAACCTTAGTCGGTAATTCAATTCTTCTTGCAAATATCAACGACGTTCCTCCCGAGCCAATTACTCTCTCGGCGAGTATAAATAAATCTCTGTCTCTCTCCCGCATCAACGTTCGATTCTTCTCTCTCCGGAGCTATCAATGCGCAACGCCGATTCTCGATCAATTATTTATATTTCATTTGCAGCACAGCCGCGTCGTAGGTCCGAATAAAAAATCGAAAAAAACCGAGAGAGGCGCTCTCGAAAACATAAACATACACACACACACGCGGAGCCGAAGTCACAGTAGCGCGTGCTTGCGCAAAAAAAGCGTTCGGAAAATAAAGCTATATGGAAAAATATTGGCCTCTCAAATGCAGGTCAACCGAGTTCCAATTTTCCGCTGGCGCGATGTTTTAATGAAAACGGCTATGTGTATATATCGCTCGCGTATTACGAAGCTTCTTCGAAACTCAATTAACAGTATCCCTTTCTTTTTTTTTTATATATAAAATTTCGAGCGGGCACGTAGCGCTGCAATGACACAGCGGCAGCAGCAGCAGCAGCAGAATATCGCCGTCGAATCACGTAGCCGTCATAAAAAAGAGCGTGATAAACAGCGGCTCTCTTTTCAGTCGCGGCGACGCGCGATACATACTAATCTGAGTATAGCGAGCGCGCGGCTAATACCGACAGATTAGTAGAGCGCACGAAGAAGGTCTTTATTTATCGCGCGCAGCATCGCATCGAGCTTATCTATCTCACTCCCTCTCTCTCTTGAGTGTATAGGACGACGCGCACAAAGAAGCTCGCGGACCAAAGAGAGAGAGAGAGACAACAACGAGATAGAGAATGTATGTAGTGTGCACAGTAGTCTTGCTTTTTTGCCGTAGCCGCCAGGGGAGTGATATTTCACGAGGCAGCAGGAGTGGAAAGAGAGCTACGTCTCTCTTAAGACTTTAAACCTACTGCAGCAGCGGCGCAGGGTCAGTGTATATGGAGGAGAGATTCTGCGGGGATTGACCCGCTGTGACTCTCTGCTCTATAGCGTGGACCTGAATGATGGCCGTTGCTACGAGCTGACCGGAATTAATTAATGGAATAAAGCTCTACGGTAATAGAGTATTATATATAGCACTCTGCGTGCTATAAGGTTAAGAGAAAAGGCGAGATTAATTTGAAATATTGAACGATCAGTCCTTGAAAATTATACTTACGCGCTGCTGCGTCTACCTTGAATGCGTATATGCCCTTTCTTTTTTTATAGAGAATAATAGGTTACTGTATTTTTAGTTTCAACGAAGATGGAGGCCGTGTAATCTCATCATATACGCGCGTCGGAAAGTAGAGCAAAATTGAAAAATCCCGCGCCGCGATATAGACTTGCAAAATACACGGTGTATACAGCTCTCTCGCAAAGATAATTACCGAGAGAGAGAGAGAGAGAGAGAGAGAGAGAGAGAGAGAGAGAGAGAGAGAGAGATAAAAAAGAAGTAGGTGCAGTGCCGGAGGCACCATCCGCTCATATATACGCACTTCCGGGATACATCTTGCTGTATATAGTGCGCGCAAGCGAGCGGAAGATTGATTGATCGATTGATTGCGCCGTTTATTTAATGCCCAGGTATACTCTCACAGTGCAGTGTATTATGGAAGGGCGAGAGAGCACGGAACGATTTGCATTGCGCAACAGATATATATATAATGCGGATACTGCATCGACGCGCAGGAATTTTTTAACGAGACTCATCGCGACGCGACGCCGTTTGATTTATGCATCGCGAGGTGAAGGTCTCGTTCTTTTTGTTTTTTTTTTTGGACGCCGCGTATACATATATTATACGCTTATGTGTACTTGACCCATTGTCGAAATAACTTGCCAGCAAAGAAACATATTTTCGCAGACAAGCTTATATTTATTCTAGAAAAATCCCGGCGTATCGGCGCACAAGGGGAAAAAAGGGAGAAACAACCAACTTGCGCGTGGGAATAGAAAAGAGAGATATATGAAATAAGAAGGTGTAAAAGGGCTAAAAAGACGCGCAAAAAAAAAGCGTCGCTATATATAAGTGATCGGCTGTGGGCCGATGAGCGAGAAGGGACACACGCGAGAGACCCGAGAGTATAAATACGCGCGTTCTCGCACCGCGGGTATAATAAAAGAAGAAGCCCTGAAGCTGGGAAAGAAAGGAGATGAAACGTAGCGGCGCGTATATAAGCCGTATGAGAAAAAGAGGTAGACTAGAGAGAAAATGAAATGTGGCGAAGGTCGGATGAGATAAAATGCGCGCGCGGAGACTTAAGGTGAAGGTCAATAATGTAATCTAGGCCTATAATACAGACCAAACACATACACATAACACACAGCGAGCGCTAGGGAATAAGTTCCAGAAATGATCCGATAAATTTCGCACTACGTCGACTGGCTGGCTCCCACGTACATGTGTCTTGTTCGTGATGTATATGCTATGAGTCGCTGGGTATAGGATATATAAAAATAGGCATAATGGTACATAAATTCTTGCCCCGTAGACACACACACACACGCGCGCGCGACTGTAAATCATTTTTATACGCTTATAATATTATACACCGAGAGTGTGCGAGACTCTTAGGGATGTCCGGTATACCTTTTATGAACTCTACGTTGATAAGGATCATATAGCTCTCTCGCGAGCGGCGATAAGAAAAGTTGGATTTTTCAAGCGGACACATTTCCGTGTGAGATTAACGAGCGAATTCGTGAAGCCGCTTCAGCTCAGAAAGCGATGATGTCATCCTGGATAATTAGCAGATGGAGAGCTTCGCGCCTAGTGTGATGATGATGATTCATATCTGCTTAGAGCTTATTACTTAAATGTTTTCATTTTTTTCGCCGTCTAGGGATTAGCTGCTGCTTCTTCCTCACCGTTATACAAGATGATCCAGCAGAAATTACGAGTTTCGGAGAGTATGTATATTATATATAAGCGTGTGAGAAGCAGCGAACATTACAAGTAATAATTGCTATTAAATATTCCGAGCTTGGGAACGGAAATTCGAAAGGCTGTTAATTTGAGTTCTTAAAATAGACGATAATACACCGCGCGGCTATATTATCAGTTGAGTGATATAAATATTCCTTATCGTTACTCTCACATCATCAAGATAATAAGTGCGAATTCCAAATGCGCGCCAACGTCACGATTAACAAGCGCATCGAGTACCATATCGATGATGAAGCATCCGGAAAACCAATCCCCTCGGATAAATCCAAGCAGCAGCAGCAGCCCATCCAACAAATCAAAGACCGATACTCGCAGCGGCATACGCGCGTTCCGCAATAATCATATCCAGCCGGTATATAAAAATGCACATTATACTTGCCTATAGAAAGCAGCCCACGAGTGTACTAGTAGCGCAACACCGGCAGCAGCGCGTCGAGCTCATCGCATTAAACTCGAGCTAAACAGTTATCGCTACTACAACAAGTGCTTGCAATCCTAGCAGGACTTACCCCCGGCGCTCTGCAGACCAAAACGAGTCGGCGGCGGCTGCAGTAGTAGCATTACATAAAGCCGAGAGAGAGAGAGAGCGTATATATAAGAAGCTTTGAGCTGCCGCTGCATTGAACGGCCATCGACCCACATATATATACAGTATATACACACACACGTGTATGCAATATACATATAGGTGAGCAGAAGGGATAAATTATTAATGGGATAAGCTGGCGCGTCGATGCAACAACGCGCGCCAAAAGAAAGTATACCTATATACACGTGGAGATACACGGCGAAAGGAAGGCGGAAGTAACGGTAAAAAGGTTCGCGGTAACATCAGGACTGCTGCTGCTGCTGTAGCTATACAAGCACTTGATGATGATGATGATGATGATGGTGCGACGTGCGTCGAAATGCGTCGGACGCGGCTCGTTACGTCCACGGCTGCTCTGCAGATATATACATATACACAGACAACCTGCTACAGCAGCATCCTGTGCATATGTGTCTTGCCTATCTCCGTCTCTCTCTCTCTCTCTCTCACTACCTATACAGATAGGCCAAGTATACGCGCGCGTATACACGCGTAATTCGTTGTCTGCAGTAGTATAGCGAGGCCGACAGCACATACACACCGGGAATCACTATAAATTTCCGTATATCCGGCAGTTCGATCGCTCGCATGATTTCTTGCCCCGGTCTCTACTGTTGCAGTCAGCATCGTCGTCGCGGGTATTATGTGTGCGCGTACGCTTGTCTGCCGCGTCGCGGAATGACAGAACCTGTGACGAGTCGTCGTCGTCCGTGGGATGCGACGGGATGAGAGATGAGAAAAAGGTGATGCGCAGAGAGAGAGAGAGACGAAGGGAGAAAGAGATGACTCGCGGAGATGTTGCGCGCACCGGATGTTGCCTTTGAGATACGGAGTGTAGTGTGTATACTCTCGCGCGCTTTGATAAGGTCTATGCTTTTGGAGTATAATACTGGTCCAGATGCTTTTTGTGCAAAGTTGTGTAGGGAAATAGTTAATATACTTACGGTACGTGATACATCAGTGAGAGTCGGTGTCAAGATTTGCGATACGCACCTGGAACACAAAAAGATAATAGTTTTTTATTATAGGTGCTCGTGCATCAGCGTTATTTATATATAAAAAATTTTCGTGTTTATTACTCGGTCCAATTTCGCTCGACTCGCTCGAATCTCATTAAAGTTTCGCCCGAATCCAGCACGAGTCGGAATTATGTGCAATTAAACACGCAAAAGCCAGTTCTCGTGCTAAACTATATACACACATAAAAGGAAAGTAGGGAAGAAGATGATGAATAAAAAAAAAATAAAGACGGGGAGAGATGGATTAGGGCCACGAGTGTGCAGTCCGTATCATCCCGCAAAAGTCCAGCGCCCTGTAACACACATACACACACACACAGCGAGAGAGAGAGAGAGAGAGAGAGACAGGACAAGGCCAGCTGCTTTATAGCCAGAGCCGCTGCTGCTGCGGCTTATCCCCTATCCTCTTCTCTCTCTCCCTCATCTCCTTCCTGGACGCGCGCGGCGACCATTAAAAATTCTCTACCTTCGACGCTGCTGCTGCTGGATTCTTTTCATCTCTCGCTCTCTCGGCCCTTTTTTACTCTCCTTTTCATTCTCGCTCGCTCGCTCGCTCCTCTTGTCATTATTCAAGCACTTGCCATTATTACATTTATTTTTAGCTGGGCTGCTGCTGGCCGCTGCTCTGAATCGTTGCAATTTGCCCCGAAAGTTTTTTGTTTAATTCTTGGCTTTTAGTCTTTTCTCTCTCTCTCACTCCACGCCCTTTCGGCCGGGTGCCTTCCTTATACTCTTCCTTCCCTCCCTTTTTTTCTTAATTCAACTAATTCGCCGGCTCGAGATTTATTTAATTACTCGCGATTCTCTTCGAGAGTCGTTCTGGCCTCGTTAATTAATGAGTGGCCATTTTTGTGGTGCACTCTTTTTTTCTCTCTCTCTATCTTATTGTCTCGCGGCCGCACAGCAGCTCGATTTTTTTCCGCCAACAATTAAAGTTTAGAGGCTGCTTACGAGAGCGGCTTTTTTCCTCTGCGATGATTGTCCGATGAAAATGCATTGTTTAATATAATCATCGCAATAAACGCTGACTTTATCAGTATATACGGAAATAATTATACGATCGCGCGGAAGTGCTGCGCGTATATATAAATCTCTCGTCCGCGCGCGCGCGTATAACGTTTCTATATCCACGCGCGCGGGAAAGCCGAGCAAGTGTGTAGGTTATATGTATCTGACCTCGTATAAGCGCAGACCATTATTCCAACGGAGAATATTAAAAAAGTTATGAATGTAAGGACTGGCACACATGAGTTCTCTAATATTACAGGCAAAATCTCGACGAGAATAGTCGTCGACGTCGGAGGTAATTATTGCAATTACACAATTCTGCCTAGAGAAGAAAAAAACTAGCTCCTGTTACTATAATAATGGTAATGATACTCAGACCTTCGACGGCGATAAATTATTATGCGAAAAGAGTATGTATATACCGTGTGTCGCGAGGACGAGTGTGTGGTTTTTTTTATAATAATGATTGCCGAGCAATTTTCCAATTACAACCGCGAGATACATATACACTGTAATCTCGTTGGAAAGTCGGCGAACGCGAATAAATTTGTCACACTTCTATAGACAGTATAGTCGTTTCAATAACTAACAACTCACGGCTGTAAGTAGGTAAAGCGCCGGCGTATAGAGAATCGACCTGCAAACGGGCTTATATTATAAATATTAAAAGTCGTTTTCGAGATGGGAATCACGGCGCGAAATGAAATTTCGAAAAAATCCGACCTCAATTTTCCGGAATCTGCATATAGCTGGTACAACCGTTTAGAAGAAGAAAAAAATCAATGTACAACGCAGAACAGTCGTTCCCGCTTTTAATAAAGGAACGAAATTAATTTTCGAATCACCGGCGAGAGAGGACCGCGTTCGCA
This sequence comes from Cecidostiba fungosa, assembly GCA_900474305.1. Lineage (NCBI taxonomy): Eukaryota > Metazoa > Arthropoda > Insecta > Hymenoptera > Pteromalidae > Cecidostiba > Cecidostiba fungosa. The sequence continues at coordinate 13,069 of UCOJ01000204.1, read as the reverse complement.
CCCGCGCTAAAGTATACATACTTTCGCCACAAGCATCAGAGGCGACGACACGAGGAATTCCTGACTCGAAAATTACCGAGCCCCATAACTCAGCAGTCTGGCGGAATTGAAAAAATGACGAGCTGCCCTGCTATACTCATAAGACGAGACCGCATAGCACAGTATTATAAGCGCACCGGGACTCTGCGAGAAAAATCTCGTAAGCCAGGGGGGGATTTACGCCAGAACTAACGCATCACCTACGTATGTATACCTATATATTCAGATAAACATAAAAAAAAAACGAAGGAAAAGGTACACCTCGTGCGTATAGTGTACACAGATCCGAGGGGCCAATTTCCAAATCCCCGAAAAATGTTTTTCTGTTTGCCGGTCGTCGTAATCCCGTAGCTGCAGGCGGCAACGCGCGGACAACAAAAAAAGCCGGCGAAACAAGTCAAACATTATTAAAGCGCAATTCCTCGATGCGCGCGGGGAAAAGAAAAGAGGGTATATATATATATATACGAGAGCGCGCGCGCTACTGTTTACTCGCGTTTAAGAATCCACGGTCTCTGCGCGCACCCTCTATATATACCTCGAGAATAAGGGACGAGAGCGAGCTCGGTGTATACCCCCTAAATACGGCCTAGACGCTCTGCATAGCTACTGTAGTATACACACACTACCCACGAGAGAAGAATAGAAAACAGGAAGGACGAGGCTGCAGTAGCAGCAGCGCCAAGGGACCGGCGGCGTCGGTACCCCGTGTGTACCTTCCTTTAAAAAAGAAAGCGAGGGCGCGCGACGGCAAATCGAATATCGCCCCCCGACGACGAACGATCGAACTTATATATACCTATACATGTATATATAGAGTAGACCGGCCGGAATGGAAAGAAAGGGAGACAGACGACGCGCGGAGGAACTTGTGTGTGCCCGGAGGAGAAATACACGTGGACACAAAGAGAAGGAAACGCGCGAGGGAGCACTTAGTTTTTTTTCTTCTTCTTCTCATCCCTGTATACTTTTATTTTCCGGCTCCTCTTTAAAGCGTATATACACGAAAAAATGTGCGTTGGTGGCCCGATGTGTATAGGATTTTGTTATAGACGCGCGTATACGTGGGTGTAGAGTTACATTTTTAGTGCTGCGGTTGGACAAAGTCAGCTTATAGACGCACGATATCGGATGAAATACTTTGTGGGGTATGTTGGAGAGAAAAAAATGACAGGAGATTTGTGTGTGTGAGAGAGAGGACACTTACGAGATCTCGTGTGTCAGGAAGTGGACGATGTAAAAACTGTAAATACTGCGGTGTGTGGACAACACGCAGGAGGATGAAAAGAGGGAAGAAAAAAACAGTTGCGGATCAAGCGGATTTAGTGAAAAGGTCTCGTTGATTCCTAACGTAAACAATCTTGTACCCAACCCGTTGATATATATAGACTGCTGTATGCTGTAAAAAACGTCTTTTCTTGAATTCGAAAAGCTTTATTGACTCTTATGATTCGAACTGTTTTAGTTACGCTGTGTAGCAAACAACGTAATAAGCAGAATTTCCAGCCACTGCACCCCGTCGAAATTTCCAGCGCAAGTGAAATCGATTATTCAGTAAGTTTTGTTATTAAGTAAGGTAGTTTGCGCGCGCGCACGGGGGGCGATATGAAATTTTCGTCTCGACGATATAGACGCGCGCCAAAGAACTTGATTATCTTTGCAACAACATATTACGCCGTCGTCGCCTACTCTCTCCCACTCGTCGACAAAAGTGTTTGCTATACAAATTTATTCTAACCCAGGCAGCAAACTAGTCTGACCTATTTCTTCTTCCATTTTTGCGCCGCCGTCGTCTCCTTTTTCCTTCATTGGGTCCTGCAAAGTTTAGAGAATTGCAAACGAGGTGAAACTCCGCGCGCGCACGCGCGTAAGACAATTTTGAACTCAGGATCTGATGATCTAGCTCTCCTGGATACTAAACGCAAACGAGGTGAAACTTGCTCCGCAAACTATGCGCGCAAGACAATTTTAACCTCCGAGAATCTCAAGATCCAACTCGAAATGTTGCGCGCGAATTGTTGGGGCCCAGCGAAAAGGGATCCTGTACATCTATTTAAAAATATACCATTTGTCCCTCTCGAAAAGTGAACTTTCCGAATTATAGAATATTGTATTCTGACACATATGAATTCTTATCGACCTGAACGAGTTATCAATTGAGATAAAACGTCTAAAGTAACAGTATATATAGGAAATAAAGAAGAAGCTTGATTATGAAGCATCAAACCGAGCGAGGAGAAGCTATAGCCTCTCGGAAATGCTTTAGCGAAAGTTCTCCCGGAAAGCGCCAGTTTAGCACAAATGATTGCTATACCGCTTCACCATCGCTTCCAATTTACTAAACTGTTTAGAGTTTAATGCTAAACTTTGCAGTACGTGTAACTACTGCACAACTCGTCCTCCCTCAAAGAGTGAGATAGAAAGAGCGTGAAAACCTCATTGTTTTTCAATTTTCCCGTTGAATCCGCTAATGAAACTATAGCACAGACCTCGAAACAAAACCACATTCTCTCTCCGCACTTAATACCGTGCAACTTTGCAACGAAAAGAGAAAAAATTGCCCCCGTGGCACATCGACGATCGTCGCATCCTGATGCATTGACGATGCAACAAAGTAACCTCCGCACAGTTTTGCGGTTCTCTCTGTGGTCGATTTTCAACACGAAGATGCAGCCTTTTTACTACTGCTGCACAGCGTTCTAGCCGATACTGTGTAATTTAACGTCGGTATTTTTTGTGTGCGCACACGCCTATAAGAAGAAGAAGCAGAAAAGACGAGATATTCGAGTTTCGCGGTCGGAAGAGAGAAAGAGAATACGAACTGAATCTATGATTCAGACCGAAGAGAGATGGAGGAAGCCGCTCGCTTTTTGTCGGAATTCAACGCCCCTTCCTGTAGCTTCTTTCTCTCTCTCTCTCACCTCACAGGCGTCGTCATCCCGCCGCTTTTTCTCCTCCTCCTCCAACTCTAAAGATCCTCGCAGGTACCTCTATATAGACTTTGGTGGATGAAAGAGAAACCGGAATCCAAGAGTTGTACACGCAAGAGTCTCGATATTCCGCGCATCCTGCGGAGACCCTCACCTTTTTCTTCTCTCTCTCTTCCTTATTTCCTCCTTCTTCCTCTGTTTACATGAAAAAAGAAACGACGGGGATGATACAGTGTAAATACTTGTGTGATGCGTGCGAAAAGCCAAAGGCTCTACCTCCTCCTCGTCATCGCTCTTCCTTTTATCGGTAATATTCGAAAATGCGTGCTTTGGCTCTTTTTGTGGTTCCCTTTTTCACGACTCTTTTGATCTCGGGAGGAAGAGGCGGAGGAGGATATATCACCGTTGCTCTCTGTAAATTTCTTTGTCGTGTTTCCGTAAGCGCTGGCTTTTTCGCTGGACCGATCGTTACAGGCGCTGCTTTACGATTTCTTAATCTATGGCATTGGCGAGAACTGGCTCTGCTTTTTTTGTGCACACAGGCGATTATTATTATTCGAGAGAAAGAGATGAGAGGAAACGGTTCTTTCTCGCCAAGAGTTTACGGTATGGTGATTCGGTTTTTCGAAAAATAAGCGCGATCGATATTTACGGTCTGTTTTTAGTCTCTTTTTATCGTTTATTATGCGCGCAGACCGTTGCCTTAATAATACAAGGATTCCCCGAAATAATTCGGACGAGCTCTCGGTAAATATTTTATGGCTCTTCGTTATCGGATCAAATCAAAGTAATTCATTCGATATTTATAAAATCTTTCGGATTCACAATGACTGCGAATATTAAATCTCATCCTGCGAATCCTTTATCTCCAAAAATACCCAAACTAACCGCCTCCAGAGCACTACATCATCCACCCTATATAAAGCCACTTGCATGGAAACTCCCAAAAACTTCTCTCTCACACACACACGCTGAAGCACATCCTGGAGAGAAGCAACTCTAGCTTTGCGCACACACATCGCGAGAAGAGGGAGACGATTGCATCTAAATCCTGCGAGTGGAAGAAACATCGCGTGCAGTTCTCTCGCTGTAAATATAAATAATCGTTACAACGCGCGCCTCTTGTTTTACAACGCATAAATCCCCCCCTCGAACTCAAGTTTTTAACGCGGCATGTCCCTCTTTATCTCTGTTTGCGCGGCGTTATATTTTTTTTCCCTCACTCGCTCTCTCGCGAGCTTTATGTCTTGCAAATAGAGAGGAATGGCGCTGAAGCTCGCTTGCGCTAAATTCCACGGGTTATTTACGAGGATGACAAATATCGGACGTATAAATCGCGACGAATGGCTGACGCGCCAGCCCATTCGCGTAAAACCTTTGACGGCTGCTATACTCTACTGCTATTATACTGCTGCAGAGGTTTGACTATATTACACACGTGACTTTTTGTTTCCTCTCGGTTACACATATACGCGCACATATATAATATCTCGCGCTTTCATTAATATAGTACACGCGACGCGACTGGACTTTTTAGGTTGGTTATTATTAGTCGTGCGGGTGTTTGAAAAGCGAAGTAAATATGATTATTTGCGGCAGGTGTCGGATGCTTTTTTCGGCGAGATAAAAGGGGGTTGGCGTGGCTATAATGCGATTATCGCAAATTGGCGGGTTTCGTTTGCATACTGTATATTTGCGGATTCTTTTTTTTTTTGCAGCTTGATTATGTCGGACGCGAGTTCGGTGTACGTTTGTTCGTTTTCTCTCTTATTAACGCGGAGGTTATTTCGTTCATTTCAACGCGTTGCTGTTATCGATTTTAATGCGATTATACTTTTAATGACCAGGCGGCAGGGTATATCCAATTTAAATCTTAAAACTCGTACTTTCTTTATCAGGCTCTCAACTTGTTATCAGAGAGAGGTCGAAAGACAATAATTCATAAATATGGCATATCCCAAAGCCGAAAAATGATTAGTCGAAACGATTATTCTTTCGTTATTTCAGCACAAAAAAAACTTCCTGTTTCGTATAAATTCCGTCTCATTACCACGCAGCAGCAGCAGCAGGGCATCAACAAAACAGATAACCCTGGCCATGCTCGGAATCGAATTTTCCCGCGCAAGCGGGAAGTGTCTCGCGCAAACAATGGAATCAAAACCAATTCAGCGGCAAGCCGCTCGCTCTTGCGTTGCACTACGCTCACCTCACTCTCCTTTGAGCCGCTGCTGATGCTGCTGTGGCCGCCGCTGTGCCATACACTATATAGCCACCACGCGCTCGCTCTGCTCATAACTCAATAAACAATAATTCACTAATCCAATCTATATATACATCGCTCGTGATTGCGCATACAAAGTCTCTCTTTCGTGCTCGCACGAGCCAATCTCACCGCGATATATACACACATATATGCATAACGTGTACAGGTAGACACAGTAATACACACAGTATATACGCGAACTCGAGTTGGTTTGAAAAGGGTGTCGCGAGAGAGAGGGAGAGGGAGAGCGTAGCGGAAGAGAAGGCGCAGATAAGAGGCTGGGCCGCAAGCGCGAACAAAGGAAATTATCGCGTCTTCGTCAAGTGTCTTAATTGCATCCGCGCGTGCTACATTAGCCGCCACCGTTGCATCTCTCTCTCTCTCTCTCTCTATACACTGCAAAGGTGCGCTGCTGCCTGCACACATTCTCTTGCGCGCCTGGGATTGTGCTGCTGCAAAACTCTTAATTACAGAGAGGCGACTTTCTTGTGCTGCAGAAAACGCGCGCGCGCGTTGTTAGCGCCCGGGAAATTAAGGAGTTTTGCATTTATCGAGTTAAATGGATCTCGAGAGCGCAAAGCAGCAGCAGCCTTCTCTCTTTATGATTTTCTCTCTGCTGCTGCTGCTGTCGGTGGGAGCGGTTGCCGCCACGTTTGTTGTGCGAATTTCCTTCTGCCGAGGATGCTGCTGCCGCTGCTGCTGAGATAACGGAAATTTCCTGGATTCCGGTACGGGCTTGCGGAGAGGAGGTGCGAATGGAAGCACGGAGAGATGTGCGCGCGCTCCTTTTTAGGATTATGCGTTTGAGATATTTTTGGCTGATAATTAGTGGTGCGTATATATATCAGCAGTTCGTTGCGCAAGGAGAGCCTGGGAAAATTAGCAGATATCGCTCTCTCGTCGCTTTTGAGGAATTAACGTTACAAAAATTAATGCTAATGAGTATAAAATGTAAAGCGTGTAAAACATATCGGTTGAATTTTCTGACATTTTATAGTGGGATTATAATATATTATTACGTAGGTAATCCCGCTGATATGCCGGAGTTTCTGCTTTACGATTTTGATATTCCAAAAATCATGACTTATCGTTCGTCGTCTGACTGATTTCAGGAATTTTGATGAATTTCAAATGCCATTTGACAAATTATACTCATTATTATTACAGCGTATATTAGCAGTTCGCGTTATACTTGAACAAGTATTTCGTTACACTCGCCTTTCATATCCCGGCTTCATCAAATTTGAATAATCATCAAACATTAATATCGCTATTTCAATACATTAGCTTCGTTAATTTAATTCCTCACATTTTCCAACAACTATAATAAAATTGAATCACCGAATAACCAGTGTATGTTTATTTGCCCAACCAACAATTTCCTTTTGTGTTTTCACCTGCTCCATATTCGAATCCGACCCACATATCCCTTTGTCTTCGGTTATTTCCCGCGTATATATATTTACAACGCGCAAACATTTTAATTCGCTAAATATCGTATTGATTATGCCTGCGGCTTGCATTCATAGTTTAACGAAGAACTTCTCGCGGGAGTGATAAAGTTCGCTGGAGGCAGGCAAAGCCTCAAACCTCAAATTCGAAACTTGGAGAAAAGACAAGGCGCAGGCGCGCGCGCGCTCGTGAAGCACTGTTAACTTCAATTTCGAAACTTTGCGGCGCGCGCGAGGAGGAAAGAAGGCATTCGACGACTCGTGTGTGTGTGACTGAGACCGAGAGGCAGTTTGGTTCTCAGCTGGAAACTCGATGAAAGTCGACGACCGACACGACGCGACATTGACGCGAGCTCAGCCTTTTTGGACATGAAGGAAATTAAATTAAAACGACGCGCGAGAGAAAGAGTGCGCGTAATTTTTGAGTGGATGGTAAGTGCTTTGAAAATTTTATATATATTGTTTGCGAGAGTGAGTCTCAATATTTTAAGTGAGTTCTTGTCTGAAGTCTTGGTTTTTTTCTCAATTTTAATTTAACAATTAAATTTTAGTGTACAGTCACATAGAAATATTCATATCTGATTCACAGGTATCACTATATACATGAATATGCAGTATTCAAAAGCGTAATAATACAAACATTGAGCCCCATTTGCAGAATTCAAGCACGAACAATCAAACGTTGATTTCGAGTAAATACATTATGATTTCTAGAATCACATACATTATTTTTATGTTAAAACATGTGGTTCATAAAATGCTTTTGCGTAAAATTCATCAAAAATATATGAGGCACTCTAAATAAATCTCGGAAAAGAATTATTGTAAATCTGGGCTTTTAACTCATTTTACATAACGAGATAATTTCACGAAAAAGCGTTCACATTAAAATTTTAAAAGATTTATTCTTTAGACGCTACTGGAGCACTATGTGGATAACTTATATAAATTTTTTTCTCATAGAAATCAACGTAAGAGGCTTAAGCTTATATGAGCCTACGTTTTGTTTTAATGGAAAGCATAAAACTGGCAAACGCCACATTTACCATTTTTTAAGCGAGATTTGTGCTTTACGAATAGAACGAATTTTATTCCATTTTCAATCGCTCATAACTTTCGATAGGATCGGTCATTTTCAACGAATCATCAAAGTAGGTCAAGACTATTTTAATTGATTTGCGATCACAGGTCGGGACACCTGCTATTATACATCAGAGCAAGTTTCTCGAAAAGAAAAAGCAATTCCACCGAACTAACAATAAGTATTGATTAATAGACTACAAAAACTATCGGAGCGAACATTCCGGGACAGTGCGCTTCGCGAGACTAATCAAACGGAACAACCGTTTTGCGCAGGATTATTACAACTTGAAATTTATTTAAACGCTAGAATCATTTCCTCTAGTCTGACAAGAGCACAATATATATTTTATTTTATTTTATTTTCATTTGTTAAACGGGCTTCAGTCCTTTACATAGGTAATTAATACAAAAATAGTATAAGATAGGTGGCACGACGCAGACCCAAACTGAATATCAACCCGCTAGAAGGCATCAGGCAATTTACAGCTATGTTTCAATTTACATAAAACAATGACTTAGAATTGTGGATGGAGCAATCGGTATATCAGAACGAACCATGGCTAAGCTACACCGAGTAGAGGTAGAGGATAACGTACTACGTATATATAAAATAAAATAAAGAAATTTGTCAATTTATCAGAATCCGTCAAAGTTAAATCGCAAAAAGTCAATAAAAAAAAATAAGTAAAAAGCTCGACGGAACCGGATAAAAGAACTGGCGAGAGTCGAGCTGTACATATCCGAGAATCATCCAATCGGCACGATTCGAACGTAATAACAAGTGCAGCGCGGCGCACACATACCTATAGGTCCGATCGCTGCAGCACGTCGAGCTCATTTTAATCAAGAATAGAGCGAGAGAGGGAACGAGCGAGACAGAAAGTAATTGCGTGTACGAATGCGCGCGTCTCTCGCGCGCGCGAACGCCGATCATTGGCCTTTTAATATCCCGCGTAATTTCCGTTGTACACCCCGTCGGCTCATTCAGCTGCGCGTATATGCATATATACACGCACATACTCACACTCTCGAAATCGTTAAACGACCAGAAACTAGCGAGATAATGAAAATCGTCTCTGCGGTGGAGAATATATAGCGCGGCTTTGAAACTTTTCATGCGCGACAGTTTGCCGAAATTGAGCTACACTGTCTAACTCGATATGCCCGCGTAATTTTGATTCTGTCGGGAGGCAATAATTAATCCTCGCTTTGCAAAATTGCAGAAATAGAGGAGATGGAGAGACGCGCTTGGAAATTTCGAGATTTCATTTAGTCGGAAATGTCGCCGGTGTGTCAAACGGAAAATGTCCTTAAAGATGCTCGCGCCAGAGAGTATTAGCTAGAGATTAATCGGTGGAGACGTGGGAGAATCGCGTCGAGGAGGAATCAATAATGAAAATCGCGCGAGGGAAAACGAACGTTTTGATAGGGAGGCTAAAAACAAACGTGTCAAGTCGAGAGAGGAAGTCGGGAAATTAGTGTCGGAATTTCAGAAGTTGACGCAGGTTTCTTTTTCAATTATATCCATGATCGCGCTTTGGAGAAGTTATTAAAGCCTGAAGTCGTTACGTTGTTAATTTTAAAAGGCCCTCACCGTCCATACTTGAAAAAGCGAATAGAATATTGAGCTTTTCGAGCGTCTTTGGAGTAGCGGGTGGTAAAGTGTACTTTATTTCGCAAGGGAGTAGTTTTTATCAAATAATTATTTCTTTAGAAAAACATATAAATAACAATAAATATAATAATAACAAAAATAATATTTCTTGAATAATTGAAAAAGTTTTCAAAATAAATTAATTATATCATTATTACTAAGCTAGTAGACGACTCGAAATACCCAATGCCCCGGCGCTTCTCATCATTTATGAAAAGGGATTTATGCATATGCAGATCAATTTTCATAAAAAATTGAAATTCATTATCTGCGAATATTAGTGTATATTAAGAAAATAAAATTTCCGACGAAAGGATATGAGCGATGAAAACATCAATAGAGTTCAGCCGTGTGATCATAACAACTATAACAAGCTTGAAAAGGAAAAGGTTGACCGTTGCCCTAATTAAACCACTGACCTGTCCTATATTCGCATCAGTATTCCCGAGCTCCTAACAAAAGAGAAACTGTCGTTTACTTACACTTTTTTCAGAGAATTGACAAAGTAGGAGGTATATACACAAATACCGATAAGGTGGAGAATTTCGTGGATAATTATAATTTAACAAGACGCAGCTATTTTATTAATTAGCGAGCCTCGCGCGCCGACGTTATTGCAATTTAAGAAGTGTAAAACGCTCCTTCATTCTTCCTTTTGGAAGGAACGGAGTTTTAATTAAATTTTTTTTGAGTTTCCGTCATTAATTAAAATTTGCAAAATTTGTACACGCAAATTATAATACATATATCAAAATTATAACTTCTTGTAAATGGAAACCCTCATGTGCATTTCAACCAAACTGGGACGTCAAAGCATTCATCGCCCGAGTGCTTTTTCATTGACTTTGTTGAAAGCTTGCTATTTCATTAAGGTTTCGCTGATGAAGAATTCAGAGCATTTTCATAAGATAAATGGAGGTACGTGGAAAATTATATACGCGCCACGTGCATAATATCGCAAACATCAAATGCGCATTCCAGTGGGCAACGCATACGTCATTTCATGCGTTAAAATGTTAAAGTGGGAAATGTGAGCAACAAAATGATTCGTTAATTAAAATGATGAATAAAAAAAGAGAAATAATATTAAATGTTCTCGTCGAAAAATATTCAAAAACACATACACATATTATTTGTTAATAAGCATATTATGCCGTAATAGTACATTGTGCAACAAGGGGAGAAAATAAGCTATGTCAAGCGTGGGTGAGGTGTTCAGCACGAGACGTAGACGAGTGCTGAAAACACCTCACCCGAGTCTGACATAGCTTTTATTCCCTTGTTGCACACCGTGTTTTTTCCAACAAGGGCATGAAAGGGACTCTTTTTATGCGTGAAAGTTGGGTAGGAGATCGTGCATTTCAAGTCGTGCACAACGCAGTTGGAAATTTAAGTTCAAACATCCGCGCCTTTTTACCTCGATTTAATCGAAACTGGCGCATGCGCAGTTACGCCTTTGTGACTGTATATTATACACTAACCTAACAGCAAGCTTCACACTTATGCGGCCAAACAAAACTTTTTCATAACCTCGGATGCGTGCTCCGATCCGTACTCCGATGCGAGATTTGATGTCAATAAACATTAGCGATTGTTGTTTGATCTGTGTTTTGTTCGTTCGGAAGTAATCTATTCGAAATGGCGAGCTCCGAAAGTGACGAAGAGGTAATATGCACACCACCAGAAATGCGAGTTGCAGCACAAGCAGCTATAGAGAATGTACTACCTGATAAATCCAAAAAAAAATATGAAAAATGCTATGAAGAGTTTGTTCAATGGTAATTGTCAAAGAAAGCTATCACCTCAGAAAATTGTTTGCTGGTTTTTTTTTCAAGAAATTGTAGACAAATATAAACCAACGACAGTATGGTCTATATACTCAATGCTAAAAAGTATAATCAAAATTAAGGAGAATATTGACGTCAGTAAATTTCATGGGCTTATAGCAAAACTGAAGAAGCATGCAGTTGGATATAAATCAAAGAAAGCTAAAGTGTTCACTGCAGAGGAAATTCACAAATATTATGTTTGAGGCTCCGGATGAAATTCACCTTGCGAATAAGGTTAGTAGAGAACCATAAATTATACGTATCATTGCTTTGATATAGGCTTGACTATTTATTATTTATACATGACGTTTAAAATGCTTACAGGTTATTATGATATTTGGATTAATGGGATGCTGTCGCAGTGATGAGCTGGTTCAAGTTTTAATACAGCATATAAAAAATGAAGGCTCATTACTCTTAGTAGATATACCAAGTACAAAAAACAACAAACCTCGACAATTCACCATTGATGAGAAATTTAGCACTATTGTCAAGAAATATCAAAGTCTACGTCCTGAAGAAGTAAAAACTGATCGTTTTTTTCTGAATTACCAGAAGCAAAAGTGCACGAAGCAGCCTATTGGTAAGAATAAGATTTGTGGTGTGCCTAAGGAAATTGCAACCTGGTTGAATTTGGAGGATACGAGTGATTATACTGGACATGCTTTAAGAAGAACTTCTGCTACATTGTTGTCGAATGCTGGTGGAACGATGATGGACTTGAAGCATCTTGGAGGTTGGCAGTCCGATAAGGTTGCACAGGGCTATGTTGAAAATTCATTAATAAATAAAACAAAGCTTTCGACCTTGGTTGCAACTTCCATTTGTCAGAAATCAGAGACAGTTACAGCATCTGACCAGAAGTGTCTATCGCCACTTTTACAAAAAGTACACATTCAATCAAAAGAAGAAACTACTACTGAAGTGTCTGATGTATCTAAGTCACCACCTTTGAAGAAAGCAAAAGTCGACAATTCAAATGTTACGACCCAGAAAGTAATATACATGAATAACTGTACAGTTAATATTAATTATTAAAAATTAATGACTTTGTTTATAATGTACAATGTACTTTAGATCAATAAGAAAAAATATATATTTGTTATTAAATAAATAGAATTGTTAAATTGACATAAATTATATGTAAAGTATAATAATTTATAATAAGTAAATGACTTTTAGTTTAAACATTTGTAATTGATTGACAAATTATTTAATAAAAAAGATCAAAGGTTCAAATAAAAATAATCCATTTATGACTTAAAATTAAACAAGTACCTATATATCCTTACCTGAAATTAAATATAAATTATGTTCTTATTTGAAAATATTCATTACCTAAAAAAATGTGGCTTATATTTCTTTCATACATCATTTGAAAATATTAAAAAATTTGAAACAATTTGAATAATTTGAGAAAATTTAAGAAAATTTAATAATTTGGAAAAATTTGAGAAAATTTGAGAATTTTGAAAAACAGGTATTAACAGAGGGGAGAAATTTTTTTTCTCCCCGCTCTAGCGAAAAATTTTCTCCCCGCTTGATGAGTAGCGGGGAGAAAAAAAATTTCTCAGAATGGCAACAAAAATTCAAGAGAATACACGGAAAGTGTGGAACTAGATTTGACTATACGTGGCCAGAGGAAATTGGTCAACGATGGAGGTTTATTGGGTAAGCTAAAGCTGTCAATAGTATTTCGAATCATGTATTAGTTATCGGTATTCAATTTCTTTTAAATCTCCCGGTCATATTACAAGTTCAAAGTCAAATTCATTTCATACTTTTTAGCAGAAGCGCTGTATGTTTTAATAATAAAAGTT